>LUGF01052899.1:101186-111664 GCA_001625245.1 Calycopis cecrops | reverse complement strand
ACTTTCACTTTCATTAGCTTTTTCTTAAAAATATATGTTTCCAAATATTTTTTTCATTGATTTGTAGTTATGCGACAACCAAAAAACTGCCGGCACCATTTAAAATGAAAATGCCCAATTACCAAAAGCCTCCGACGGCTTGGTGGCCTCCTTATAACTTAACAAACGTTCTTTACGGTAGCTCTATTCGCCTGCAAGCCCAGCCAGCCCAGCTCTACTCGAGCAATAGCACTGTCTAATGCCTATGACTAAGGTGTTACAAATAGGCAGAACAATACTAAATTACGACGATGATAGTGAAAACCTCTGTATGTGTACTGTTTTCAACTAAATGTCCAACGATTGAAGTTCATTCGAAGTGTTGAGATATAGTAATTCAAAAGTAAACCAAAAACTAATAATGACTCTTATCTCCATTATTTAATTAGAGCCGCGTCAGCCGGACATGG
This sequence comes from Calycopis cecrops, assembly GCA_001625245.1. Classification (NCBI taxonomy): domain Eukaryota; kingdom Metazoa; phylum Arthropoda; class Insecta; order Lepidoptera; family Lycaenidae; genus Calycopis; species Calycopis cecrops. Next base: position 111,215 of record LUGF01052899.1, on the reverse strand, counting down.
CACGAGGCTACAACTTACAACAGAGAATCGCTTAATCCCTTATTATTACCCCATTTCTAACACACGCATTCTGTAATTCCTATGTAATTCGCCATTGGACTTATATTAATTAATTACTGTATAAGAGTCTGCGATGTTTTGGGTAGGTAATGGTTTAATTATTATACTAGCTAATACTAGTTGTGGTAGACTTGCCTCTGTCACTGTGGTTTCACTCGTGTCCAGTCAAGCGAACCATTTTTTCCGTAATAGTAGGTAGGTATCATAATGTTAATTAAATAATCCAAATCTGTTTGCCGAAGATCAACAAGTAGGTAGTTATAAATTTAAATATCGTCATATTAGACAATTATATTACAAAAACTCTATTTGGTTTACGTGTTAGGAGCGCGTAATATCATTTCCAATATTTTTATTACCAGTTTAATGTCTAAATTGAGCACTAGAGCTCGTAACCGTTAAATTGCCGCCTCTTTATTTTGTGCAGGGTTTGCACGAGGGCTTGAGGAGGTTGCTAGTAACATAAACCTTTAACTTTATTTATTAAGCAAATTTAGAAGACAAAGTTACAGAGAACTAAACTTTGTCTAAGATCGAAATGTAAGGAAGGATCGACTATTTGGTTTGTGACACAGGTTTTTGTACGACTTCTTTAAAAAAAACTATCTATATCGTTGTTTATATAACAATATATTTTCTATGATACGGAACTCAAAACTAAATGGTTCCTGAATAAGCTATCATCCGCTATAAACGAAGGGAGAGTCTTTAGTAGCAGCAATATGATCCTGCGAAGGGCGAATGTTGCACTAAATTCCTTGACGTTTCCATAAATTATGTGGACCCTTAGAAGGAAAACGACTTTGTTATCTCCCTGTTATTTGGCTCCGGGATAAAAATAAAAGCATTTTAATGTACGAGGATAAGAAAAAATAAATGTTCTAGTCAAATGCAAACAGGAAAATGTGGCTCAAAACCGCAGTAAAATATCTGGAAATATCTTCAGACGATTGAAAAGGAACTGGTGATGTCTCTAGTATGAGTATAGTCCTGAGATATCGCGATTCTAAGAGTCATATTATACATGATATGCACATATAAGCCACGTATATACTGTATATTAGGCACTTAATACAAGAATAAATACTTATTTGTGTCTCTTTTATAGATATTATACTATCCTAAAAACATTTATTCAAATGGTAGCCAGTCCCTAACTGAATTTCCTCTATGCACGGCTTGAAAAACATCCGCTGTGAAACATATGATTATTATATGACTATTATATGACTCTTAGAATCGCGATATCTCAGGAATGGTAACTGTTAGGAAAAAAGTCATTGATACAATGTTTGTAGGTAATTTTAAGATCTACAACTTTGGTTTGAAGTTTTTTTTGATAAAACTTACCGTTTTCAAGCAAAATTCAAAAAACCTCAAATTTTGACCTTTGACCTCGAATAACTTTTTAAGCACACATAGGATCGATGGGGACTTTTAAAACTTGATTTGTAATGGCAAACTATAGGTCTCCACCAAAATTTGGCTTTCCGGGAATTTTTGTTATTTTACCACTTTTTTATGTCTAAATTGACCGGACTATATTACCTATGTGGTGATGTCTCTAGTATATAAGTATTATCTATGTGGTAATGTCAGTAAGGCAACAGCTTTGACATTGAGTTTGGGAGCAACTATACTGTTTATGTGATTCAAAGGAAACATTTAACCTACTTGTGGTTATCTTGAAAATCTTGAAGTGGGCATGATTGCATGGTACCTTAAAAAAATTGCGGTAAGCTTGTTTGTTTTTGTTATTATTCTTATTTTTTTTATCATAAAAAACAATTTTTTAAATTGTTTTAGAGACAAGTGTGTAAACCACCATCATGTGAAAAACAATTTGATTTTTATTATTTAGAAATCGCATTGGTAATGTTGGTATCAAATTAAAACCACACTTGACTCCACCACAATGAATCCATTCGATATAATCGTCATATTTGTATTATTCGCCATCCATAGTATTGTTAACACACTACAATTGTTATAACTTTATATATAACTAGCTGCCCCACAGACGTTGTCTTGTCATTACTAAAAAATAAGTTGTCTGAAAATCAGTTCAGTCGTTTAGGAGGAATTCAGTGACACGCACTTTTATTCAAATTTCAAAAACATAACTCAAAATATTTACGCCACGTGCCTATATTTATCCTGGCATTAATGATATTAGGTTTTAAAATACTTTCATAATCAAATCAAATCGTTAACCAAACAACACGATAAACTAGGCAATAATGATGACAGAATCTTTCAGTTCATCAACTAATAACGCAGTTTATACATTATAGTAGGTACACTCGCTCACTATACTCGTTTATTGTTTGTAAACAACATTTCAACAAACGCTTATGGATGTAGCAGTCTGTTATCAAAGAAACACAATTTATAAAAACACCAACGCGCAACATATGTGTTACAGGAGAAGGTTGTAAGTGCGTATTCAAAGGAAAGATATGACTAAAATATGTTACTGGACTTACCGCATAGTGTTGAACTGACACCGAGACAAGTTGATAATGTACAAAGGCTGTATATTTCTTCTTACAAGGCGTGTGGACATACGTTCTCTGTAGGAAAATATTGGATATACGATATATTAGACCTATTGACTTATTTATGAGTATATGTGGTTAGTACTAATTAATTATTAGTAAAGTGGACGTAATCAATACCTTATAGTAAACTTTGAAGATATAATAATATATTGCAAAGAATAACAGATAAGGACTTTGAAGTCTAGCCTTTGAAGGAATTTTAATAAATGTGAGGTACTACTAGATTGCACTCGAATTCATATTCATAGCACTTTGTAGCAATTTACCTAATGTGTTAAACTTTTGAAGCTTTTGTATTTCTGATGACACTACAATCAACTCGAGTACAGGCGATGTTGTGTTTGTTTTAACTCACACACGTAGAAAGCAGAAGCAATGATTCTTTAGTGTTTAAATAATATTTGTTATTATATAAATGAACGTACATACAATATGAAATGGTAGTCTTTTCGTAAGTTAAAACCACTCGTATGTACGATAAAACAGGGAAAACATTATTTTTCCATATTTCTTATTTTATCAATACCATCTACAATATGACAAACACGTCACTAGGAGCCGGTCCCAAAGCTATTTATGCAAGTGGACTTGATAATAGTCCGCTGCCAGATGGGACATGGTTTCTGACATCTGACAGTGGCAAAAATAGCTTGGCATATATGCTATTTGTGTTCCGTTGGTTAGCATATGTTCCCTCGCCACAAATAGACAGGTCAATGTCTCGGGCTATGTAGAACGCGATACCGTCGTTTCATAATCGAATCGATATCGTAACGAATTATATTATTGATAACATTTGTACCGAGTGCTGCACGTCCGTGATGTGAATACCGAGCTCCGAAATGAAATGTATCAAATTCCGGAACCCCACAACACCCCGCGCATACATAATGTACATTACAGGGACTGTTGCGTGGAACGGCGGGCTCACGACAACCCACTACATTTTAATAACTAACTTAATGCGAGTAAATAAAAATGGGCTTCGATTTATGTACAACTAGCATACGCCCACGGCTTCGCCCGCGTGCATTTCGGACTTCAAAAATGATTCAAAATTTTAACTTATTATGTTATTTTGATATGAAAGCTATATTACTGTAAAGTTTCATGAAAATCCGTTCAGTAGTTTTTGTGTGAAAGAGTAGCAAACATTCTTACAAACTTTCGCCTTTATAATATTATTATAGTAGGATAGTAGGATGTGCTTACTGTATCTGCGAATTTTTATATATATTTTTTATTACAATGTAGTTTAAAGGTGTGGAGCCACCGCAGCGCACGGAGAGGATACGCACGTGCGTCAAGCTTCGCTTTGCAAGAAAATACATGTGATTGTATCTACTGCAATCCACGGACACGCTACGCATGAGTTGACACACGTGTCTTGCTGGAATATGTATGCACGTAGCTCAGCGATGGCAACGCCATGCACGCGGTACACGGAAGCGGGGCCGTGGTTTCCACAAGGCGTATGACTCAAAACATGTTGTACATATTCGTGTGTAGCGTGTATAGCGTTCGCTGTAGTGGAAACGTTAACCTACGTTGTTAAACAAATGAATACCTGCGCAGCGTGCCCGTGCACAGCGTGCGCTGCGGTGAGTCCGCGGTGATGATCAACCAGTATATACTCTACCTCAGTATCTATGTGTTTAACTGTAAAAGTGAAACAAATATTTTTGAGTGATGCACAACGTCAAACTTTCCTCATCTTATGAATATAGATGTAACAAATTAAGTGGTGATCGTTAGGTTAGACGTTTTCATTATAATCGGGGCCAACGGTTGTGTGGTGCTTATGGAACAGTGTGGTGCATGTGTGTGCAGCTGGTGTCGTAGCTAGTGATTGAGATGATCAAGAAACTCAGCAGACACACGATAATCGATTTCCCTGTGTATAATACAGTCCCTCTTACATTAAACAAGTTCATAACGTGAACTTATTTAATATACGAGTCTTGTCCCGGCTTCGCATATTTCCAAACATGTACGTTGGTCCGATCGTTCGTAGACGTTCGTAGAGCCTTACATCCGTAGAGTCGCGGACACTTATCTGACAATTGCCTGACTATTTGGATAATCTCAAGTAATTTTAAAATCTGTTGAAATATATAAATATTTAATTAATTACAATACTATATCAGAACGTATTAATTTTTATTTATATTAATTACAGTGAGTTAAGAAACTTTATTTGAATTATATCGATGCTTACGGCATTAATTACAAACTAGTTTTTTTCCAACTAGTTTTTGTCATGATAATATTCTAATGAAATTAGACTTGTACAAATTTTCATAAGAAGCCAATAGATAGAAAAGAAATAAAAGCATTTGAATAAACTGCAGCACGGTTGGTAATAAAATGAAATTGACGCCCAAATAAATTTAGCCATTCAATCGAGTAATAACATAAAATAGTAATGTAGTAATATTGTGCCTATTACATGTTTTGTTCATAGTTGGAAGAAATTGGCACGGCGTCGCCTAATAACTACTGCTGTTCTGTAATACTTATTTATATATGAAATGAGATTGTGACTCATCCCGATATCGATCACGGAGCTAGCGTGCGATCCTCCATCGCTTTATTATGTACTTACTTCATTTCTATGAAATATAATAATCATTTATCAATTAAATTATTCGTTGAAAAGTTCCCGTCTGCGTGTGACTAGCCGACTGTTGTGCATGTTGATGGTCATTAGAAGGAATTATTCAGTCACAACGGAAGTACGTCCTCGCCGCAAAACAGACTAATAATGAGGGCATGGGGAGTGCCTTCGAGGGGAACCTAACACTTAAAAATTAATGAAAACTGAAGGGTGCCTAATGTGTTTCCTTTGGAAAGTCCCACTAGGCTCTCTTGGATACATTTTTTAACGGATTGTGTCGTGGTTTATTTGGTTATTTAACAAGTCCGATGTTTTAGAAACAACTATAGTCCTCGTGACATTATTTTGTAGTAGATAATAATTAGTATTTAAGAAAATGTGTACTTAAGGGATTGTTAATAAAGGCTATTATTATTATTATTATTATTATAGTCCTCGTGACCATAGTTGCTCCAGATGTTAATACCTTATTAAAAAGACTCGAAGATTTATAATTATTTGAAGTCTGTTTTTTTAATCTCAGTGATTAAATTAACATTAGTAATATTGCAAGATTTTTGCCATTCATAAATTGTGTTTTGCCACTCTCTATAAATATGTATAAATTGTTATTTTTTATAAGTTACTCTAAATAATGTGAATGTGTTTATTTAAAGCAATTTATGTTTTCAACGAAAACAATTTTATAAGAAAACCCTAAGATGTTGTATAAGCATATTATGTAGTATTTTATTCAGACAATGAGTCTATACTTGAATACTCTAAATCTTTGGTTTCGTCGTCTTCTATAATAAACCTGTCGGTAATTTCGTTGACTATATGAATTAGTTGACACCTTTTGTTTCCAGTTTTCCACACATGGTCACTCCATTGTAGTAGTCACATGAAGAACCCGTTTTCAAAAAGGCTTCGTACTTTATTTAATTAAAAATGTCTTATTGTTTCTTTCGATATTCCTGTTTATGAAAGACTTTAACAAAATGGCGACCTGACCAAATGATTCCTTATAAACAGTATCATAAAAATGGATATGTACACTGTTTTAATTTTTTAAAAATTTATTTTACAAGAAGTCGGTATCCTTTAGGCCTTTATATACTTTACCCACAGTTGTTATATACCTTTCTGTCTTGAGGCATTGTGCTTCTAGCAGAGATAAATATCCTGTCATATTTTAAAAAAAAAGATATATGTTTTTTAATTAGCCGCACTGATCTGTATGAACTATGACCAGCCTTTACATTGTCCGTAAAGTTGTCAGTTCAAGCCGACAGATGTTTCATTTTCATTCAAGATTTCTACAGGCGCTGATACCGATATCGGATCGGACAATGTGAAAGAGTTCTTATTTAGTTGTATCGATATTTATTGTCTTGTCTAGACAGCCTATAAGCATGACCTACTTGTAAATAACGTTTACTATGTTCGTACGGAGATTGCTTAAATGTGTACCGTATTTTAGTTATATTATCTAAATATAGAACGGAACATTACTATTAAAATCACCTATTATAATAATTAAAAAAAATTATATATGTATATATTGTTACAATGATATTCAAGTAAAAATAGTACTATAAGAGGTAGTGCCACACTGCATGCAGCCGAATTGGGCTGGCACCACCGACACGATATCTCTCGCTTACACGAGGCCGGAAGTGACGTCTGTGCTGTCGCGTTTCGTGCGGCGTGTAAGTAGCCGGCGGCCCATGGAGATGAGAGGAAAAAGGAGGACAGCTCATCTTTATAGCCTCCATGCGGGTGTCTATGTGCGTCGGTAGTCATGAAAATGGCTCCGACTGCTCGGTTGCCCCCCTATAACAAAAAAAAATAAAAAATAAAAATACTTATGCGTTTCCAGCTTACACTGAATGATAATTCACACAATAATCTCATCTAGAACCAAAATAATCAACAAATATTTTTAATACCTAGTTTATTTAGTGCTAGATTTTAATGAACGCTATATTAATTAGATCAAACAGGTGGGTTCAAACAGTTTCATGTTGTCCGTAGTAAAGTGTGATCAAATATAATGAGCAGATATTCGTATGGCTCGAATTAATATTAATTTTAATATGTACAATTAAACTGTTTGTTTAAGAATATGAGTATGTTTGCAAGCGCTGTTATTGCTTGCTACGTGTTGCATTGCATAAAGACGAACGTACAAAAGGAATCTCAAAGCTACGCCTAATATTTTCTGTAGTGGTATTGATTTTTGTACTACAGTGATTGATGTAGGTCCTGCTACTAACGACAGAAACTAGAAGTATGTTTCCGCAATAATTCTCAAATAATTATGTCAGTCTTTCTATACCTATTCCTATTATTTCTATATACTCTTACTTATATTATATATATCAAATCATTCAACCAGTTTATAATCCCTTTTTACAATACGCAGTAGAATTTATTGTCCTTGTTTTTAGCATAGCAAGCAACAGGGATAGGAGAAAACATTGAGAAGAAAATGAAGATTTATGTAATTCATACGCAGATGTATAGATCATGTCAGATCCCTACGACCTGAGAGATATGATCTGTTTGTATAACAATTTAATGGGACAAACGAGCTATTGGGGCCATTTTCATGAGTCCATAGAAATTCACGTAGAGTTTACACAGATGCGTTGCTCTCCTTCCTCCCTCCCCCTCCATGAGCCACCGGCTACTTACGAAACCGCACGAAACGCGACATCACAGTTGTCACTTTACTCCGGTATCGTGTAAGCGAGAGATACCTCCTCGGACCTGACGGCCTAATTAAGCTGCATGCGTGCTCTTCCATCGTGATGATGATAAAGATCAATGATCATGATCATTTTTACGTTTAAAAAAAATCAGTAGCATTGGAGCGAAATCCATATGCAATATTGAGAATCAGCTACGTTTTACCACCCAGTATATCATATAAACTGGTATGTATGATGTACTGAGTGGTTCTGGTTTATATCATGCTTAGGATTTTTTAATACACTCTCTAAAATTCTAAAGACTTAAAAAGCTATTTGACCTAGACACTTCTAAAACCAAATTAGATACAATGAATGTACAATCATCAAAACAGCTACTCACATAATTGCACACACGATCTGTACAGCATTATCTCGTATAACCTATTAATCCAAATACTTTAAATTGAAACTCTTCATACAATTTAGTTACGCGGTTCTATTTTGCTCTGCTGTCAGATAGCCGTATTGGATCGACATTCGCGAGTTCTGACGAAAGAGTTAATATTAAACTAAAACATGTGATATGCGGTAGCCCTGTATCAAGGTGATCACTAAAACGCTTGACTTGCGTCGGCAACGGCCAACGACGCTATTTTAAAAGGCAAGTAACATTCTGTCGTGACGAGTGCCATCCAAGAGGAGTGTCGCGTGCTGATGGCCTTTAGAGGCACTCAGCGATTTATTTATCACTTTGGGCTGAATGATTTTAAAAGTGTTTTTTTTTACAATAGAAACAACTGGTCGAAATTGTATGGTGAAGAATATGTGGTATTACAAATTTTGTTCAGGCAGCTAAGAACTCGAAACGTGCTGCAATCAAGTATCAATCAAGTAGTAGAATTCTCAGTAGTTACTAAAGTTGTATGGCCAAATCTTTTTCATTTTTATCAGATAGTTGATACGGTAAATGAAGAGAATGAAAAAGGATATAGGTATGGAGGAAGCTTCACCGACAATAGCTGTGTTATTAAGTAGAGGGAAAAAAGATAAATATTAACATAAAGAGTATTATAATGAACTTTTAACGATGTACAACAAATAAAACTTGAACAACATTGTTTAAGTCTTATTTGTTTTTGTTTGACTGGCGCGGTTCGCAGCTTAAACAGCTTGAGAGATTTCGACATATGGTTTATGTTCTGTCGCTCGGACGTATTAATTGCGGAAGTTTTATTTTTCTTGGTCATATTATGATTTGTTGTTTTCTTTAAAGACTTTGTCGTTGGAAACACGATAATATAAATATAGCATCATCGTTGTGAAGTTCAAAGAATATTCCTACTTCATCGTAATATCTACAGTTGACGGTCAACAGAGTATAAATTAGCTTTGCAACTTTAATTGCCGAACAACCTGCGTATCATGAATATATAGATACCTACACACGTTCCTATAAAACGGACGCATCTGCTTTGTAATCTCTATATATGTGATGCTACAAAAATATTCCTTTACTCCCAGATGAGTCATTTCTCGTTTTACATTATTGGTATGATTACAAGTCGTAAAAATATTATTCAATTTTTACGACAAATGTTTTGTTTCCATCGAAATTTGGCGTGAGAATGAGACATAAAATAATTTTATGTGTTCGTTGATCGACTTATTTATATTTACGTGACACAGACGGCGGTCAGCCTTTTATTTACTTTACTTTCGTGTCACAAGTACTTGTTTCAGTATATTCTGTTGATCAACAAAATTCCACTACACCTTCTTGATAGGTATCCTTTAATATAAGCATAGTAAGTAAAGTGACAATTAATAATATAAGCTGTGATGTATGCAAATGTTTGACCTACGCGTATTGCGTATACTACTAATGACAGACATTTCAAAAAGTGTTAGTAGATAAAGTATGAGTAGCACTCGTAATGTATCAAAAACATAGTAATCATTGTGAAAAAATATAACATGTACCTACGTGGAAAATAGCGAACCGGAAGTATGAAAATTTCAATTTTTAGTTCTGTTTAGACAAAAATAAAATTTATAAAATCTGTTTGAAAGAAAACCCTAATAAAAAATGTCTATGAAGTTAGCACCGCCATTT
>LUGF01052899.1:64155-85340 GCA_001625245.1 Calycopis cecrops | reverse complement strand
GAAGTCAAGGTACGGTTTCTGAGAACACTGCTGACAATAAATCTATCGTCTCTCTCTCCTGTTACTCTTTTGCGACCTTGTCCTTTACGCCTGGTATACTCTCCAGTCTGCCGGTATTGTTTAACATTGCGGAAAATCACAGACTTGGAAACATGTAATGTTTGAGCCACTTCATTGTAAGTGTAACCATTTTCAATTAAAGTTACAGCTTTAGAAACTAGAGCAACGCTGAGATCCGGCATTATCGCCTAAATTTATCGAATTATGTTCACTTCACTCAATAATGACAATTTTTCGTCAAAAAAACAACAGAAATAAAGTTTTTGTTAAAAACAACAAAAGACGACGAAAATTCCATACACTACGTGTCTCAGAAATTAGCAGATAAACAAAAAAAACAAATGAAATTTAAAATAGAATTATTTTTAAAATCATCTTTTTTTTTAATACATAATATTGGTATAGTGGCCAGTACGAAAATATGAAAATATTTTCCGATATTCGACCTTTTTTTTGCGTTTCCCTAAATATGTCCATGAGTGTATTATAATTAGACGATACTAATAAAACACATTCTTGGGTTGATTTTTAGAGTCTTATTTTAAAATAACTAGCCTTGTATATGTTAACTACCTACATATAGAGGTATTCGTCATTATCAAGTAAAATTTTTAGCCCATAAAATCATATTTTCATTTGCTTGTTTTCAGGAGCGGGGTGAAAACGTGAGGTGGTGTATGTGTGCGATGGTGCGGCGGCGCGTGGCGCGATGAGCTAGCGGCATGGGAGGCGAGGGGGCGGGGCGCGGCGCCGCGCGATGGCACGTGGGCGACTCGCCCCCGCGCGCGCCCTGCCCGGCGCCCGCGCACGATGCGTCCGCGCCGCTCACGCCCGCCGCAGCCGCCGCCGCCGCGCTGCAGCGGGCGCACTCCAGGTACACATACAAAAAGAAACTTCTCATTTTATAGAATACGTTACTCACATTAAATCCCTATTTAATTTGGGGAGCATAATTTTCGGAAAAACATCACGAAAATTTTTTTTTCACAAAACATGCAGTATTGCTAGTTTATAATTACACAATTTTTACTTTTAGATCAATGTCTTCTTTACCTCCGGAACCATTTATGATGCTCCGAGCGAAGGCGCTCACAAAAAGAGTAATAATCAACGTAGGCGGCGTACGGCATGAAGTGCTCTGGAGGACGCTGGAACGGTTACCTCATACGCGACTGGGCAGGCTTCGAGACTGCAATACACATGAATCTATCACAGAGCTATGCGACGATTACTCTTTACAAGATAATGAATATTTTTTTGACAGGTAACACAAAATATGCCTTCATTTTTCAACATAGACTGATACCCTCAGAATATAAATGCTATGAAGAGATCAATATTAATTCGAATGATAGATATTTCTAAACCGCAACACTCAAATATATTAGTAATTAAAAATTATTTTACACAAAGTAATTTAGTGTTATTAAAAGACCTACAGCCGATGTTGGCCACGATTTATATAGTCCCACATTTTCAAAATGTTTCCTTCTGAAGAGAGTAACGTATCTTATATTAAAAAAAATAAAGGGAATAATTATACAAATATAAATTACTATCAAATTGATTGATTTTTTATGTTTAAATCAACCCTGACTTTGCCTATGTTTGCAAGATTGATTTGCCACAATCTAATACAATATAAACTATACTTACGAAAAAAATACTTGGGTATCTCTATTGGATGATTGATGATTTTATTGTTTGATAAGTTCTAGTTTGAACTAAAACTAAAACTTAATAATTTATTACATAACTAAAATGTAGATACAAAGAGATCTTGTATAAAAATATAAAATTTTAATAATAAGGATTTTTTGCCTATGATTAATGTTTTAATCATTGCTGATTTTTTCAGGCACCCAAAAAGCTTCAGTTCTATATTAAATTTTTATCGGACTGGAAAATTACATTTAGTGGATGAAATGTGTGTTTTGGCATTCAGTGATGATCTCGAGTATTGGGGTATTGATGAATTATATTTAGAATCATGTTGTCAACACAAATATCATCAACGAAAAGAACATGTGCACGAAGAAATGAGAAAAGAAGCAGAAAGCTTAAGACAGAGAGAAGAAGAAGAATTTGGCCAAGGAACGTGTGCGCAATACCAGAAGTGGCTTTGGGATTTACTAGAGAAACCTACTACGAGTATCGCAGCCCGGGTAAAGTATTCACAGAGTTAATATTATTGATTTTCTTATTAAACCAACATTATGTTACTGATACAAGCTGCCAAGGACGTTATTATAGTAAAGTTGAAGGTATTTTAAATATAATTTAGCTAAAGTTTTACCAATTTGTATCAAACCGTAGAAGCTTTTCTTTGTCAGCTATATTTTTAACACACTTAAATTTTTACACGTTGTTTTTCAACAGAAAATCTCTTAACTTAACAAGAATTTAAGATAGATTTCCAACAATCATTGTAATATACAGTTAACTATAGTTTCATAAACATTGTAATTCTGTGTAATGGAAAATATATGTCCGACATTTTGCACACCTCTGATGTATGTAATGTAAGCAAACAATTCAATTTTATACACGATTGTAATTTGTTATTGTATAGAATTAATAAGGTGTATTGTGGGTATGCGTGTTGCATAGGTTTATATGGTGCATGAATAACATCTATCACAGCCCTTTCTTCTGTGTAGTTCCTTCGTTTGTGTTATGGAATGTGGTGTTGTGTTCCAATGTTGTGATGTGAAATTATCGCTTTTGTCGAAAGTTTTGCCTCTTTTTTTTTATTTACGTAGTTACTTTATTGCCATGTAAGAGGTCCAGAATACATTCGACAACAGCGACTGCCGCAGCAGCTGTAAGTATTAACATAAGTCAGTATCTTCTAACCCCGTCTTTGAGCAAATCTGCATGTCATCGTCAACAGTCAATTTAGGTTCTCTTTTAAACGAGGGATTTTTTACAAGACACTACGTCTCGCGTTGGGAGTTTAGCTGGACATTCAGATCTGTCTCATTGTCACTATGAGTATACAATATCGCCATGTCACTAATAGTGCTCGGACGGATGTGGTGGTAAACCCCATTTTTTATATTTCTTTAATAACGTTCTATTATTATTTTATTTCTTTGCTTTTTATTATTTACCTTTTCAAGTTAATTGACCTAATTTACCAAATAAAAGCATTTTAAAACATGTTGGCACATAATATATTAAAAACACAACAATCTGTGTATGAAAAATAATTTAGCTCTATTCAATTTGGGAAACTAAGAATCACCATATAACAGTTAATATCCATTGCAACATACCCATTTATACCATAAAATGAATATGTTATTAATCTACTATTCATTGCCATTCATTACCCTTGATAGATATTTCATAATACTTATCTGATCAATTTATTCGATTTCATATTTTTTAGAAGTTATAATTCTATAAATTCCCAGGAAATTGTAAACTATACCTAACCTAGATCCTCTTTTTTTAAATTTTATTCATTAATTCTATATACGTATCTACATCATGCGTTTATGAAGGAGAAATTTAATAAAACTTTAACTGCACTTACCTATATGCTTCACATTCATGTTGAGGTTTAGATGTTTTTTTTATTTCGTATATTTTTATTTTCTTTTTATTTTCCCACTCTCTAAAACGGTACTATTCACTGAAATATTTTTAAAGCTATTTATATTATTTTATATATGTATAGTAATTCTGTCTTTCATTACTTTGATGTTGTTTATATTGTATTTATAAGGCATTAGGTGCCTTCCCTAATTACTGTTTACATATATTTTAAATGTTCACAGCAGCGCGGATAGTTCTCATAACGAGAGCACTATAAAACAAAGCTTAATGGTTGTCGCCAAGATGCAAATATGGGATGGGCTTACGCGATGTGACCAGCCGCTGCCGGCGACGCTCTTGGGCCCGCGTGCGCTGCGGCACGGGACGGACGCGGCGCCCTGCGGACCGCAGCCGTCCGCAGTGCGCGCACCGCGCCCGCGCCGTCTCACATCACGGTCGAGCGTCGTCCTGCCGGCTTCCCCGCATCCCCTCCCCTCCGCTCCCCGCCTCTCCCCAGTGCTCCTCCACTACGTTCACATCTACCCGCGCTTTCGCTTCGTTCGTACTAACTAACCAAACCACGTGATCAATGAACGAACGCTCGTTATAAATTCCCCACCGGCGTAAATGGCGACGCCCGTTCGTTCATCCGTCAATGTACATTTACCTAATATAAATTCACTTCGACCACACAACACTACTAACATAATAACACCCGCCTATAGATGTTATTTTTACACCAAAACTTCATAATTATAAGCCAATCCGTTATAACTGTTACATATTGATAACATAGCATTGTCTTTATAGGTACTAATTTTATATATACTGTAAATACATTACTCGTAATATACATACATTAACTTTATATACTGCAACAAAATATGTGCTAATACATTCTGTAAGACATTCTTGACTGTATAAAATCTGGCACAACTAACACTTAAGATACAATCGATGTCATGCTTATACATACGTGAGATGTTCGGCAGTGCGATGACGAGGAGCGCCGATCGCTCATACCCTTCGTGATTGCAGGTGATCGCGGTGATCTCGATCCTCTTCATCGTGCTGTCCACGATAGGACTCACTTTGAACACGATACCTCAGATGCAAGTTTACGACGAAAAAGGCGCCCCAATGGACAATCCACAACTGGCCATGGTCGAGGCTGTGTGCATCACGTGGTTTACACTCGAGTATGTGCTTCGATTTAGTGCCTCACCAGATAAATGGAAGTTTTTCAAAGGAGGACTTAATGTCATAGATTTATTAGCCATATTGCCCTATTTCGTATCTCTATTCCTACTCGAGACCAATAAAAATGCGACAGATCAATTTCAAGATGTTCGTCGCGTAGTACAAATTTTCCGTATAATGCGAATACTCCGCATTCTCAAACTGGCCCGGCACTCAACCGGGCTGCAGTCTCTTGGTTTCACGCTCAGAAATTCTTACAAGGAGCTCGGATTACTCATGTTGTTTCTTGCAATGGGAGTGCTCATATTCTCTTCATTGGCATATTTCGCTGAGAAGGAAGAACCGGGAACTAAATTTATTTCCATTCCGGAAACGTTCTGGTGGGCCGGCATCACCATGACCACAGTGGGATACGGTGACATTTACCCCACGACCCCGTTGGGCAAGGTCATCGGCTCAGTTTGCTGTATTTGCGGCGTGTTGGTAATTGCGTTACCCATTCCCATTATTGTCAACAATTTCGCCGAGTTTTATAAGAATCAGATGCGGCGCGAAAAGGCGCTGAAACGACGAGAGGCACTGGAGCGCGCCAAGCGAGAGGGCTCCATCGTCTCCTTCCACCATATCAACTTGCGGGATGCATTCGCAAAGAGTATGGATCTCATCGATGTCATCGTCGACACAGGTCAGTAAAACAATTTTCCAAACTGCTAATGCTTCTTCATGTCATGTATTATTTGCTTGTTAACGTAATTTTTTCCACTTTTGCACGCATGCTTTTGTGCTCTGTGTTCGATTTGGTGTAAGTCTTAACGAATGCAATGAATGTTGAATGAAAGCACGTTGCATCGTTTAGCGCTCCGGAATCGCAGGCATAATCAATACAGAACAGTTCACGTTACATCGCAGCTACAGCTACATTCACTCTTTTATCCTAAAGAGATGGATTTAGTGTTTTTATTCCTTGTCTTCAGGTGACAAGTGCGTCCTCATTGAATCGAGAGATGACGCCCGATGAGCTACTTTCCACTATCACACAATCGTCACACTCGGCCCACTTATAGTTATGGTTGTAGCTCGGGGCGGGTTCGGGTCGAGTGTAGCTTGCGATGTGCGACGAAGACACTTAAACTAAGGTCGATTCCATAGTCAGCGTAAGGCTAACGCTTCACAAAACTAACAGTCATAAATATATCTGCAGACTAAATACATTGTGCATCCGGAGGATGTTTTTTTTGCTCTAATATGTGCGTGTAGATTGTGTGATGTATCTAGTAAAGCCGCTTCATTTCTCTGAATATAGTATAATTAGTAAAATAATAATAGGTATTACATGTATACGCTTACTATGCTAAATGGAAACACAAGGGAATGGAATACTCGAAAGCTTTGCTACTGATGATGGTGTGTCTTCAGGACATAACACGCAAGTGGCGGATGCGACTAGCCTGGAAGGCGAACCGCCGTCCACCATGGGATGCTACAAGCAATACGACCACAGCTTGGGCAATAAGATACCACAGGATGCAGAAACAAATCAGGTAGGTTGCTCAAAACCTAAACAAATCGATTTCCTACTACCTAAATAATAACCGCTTCGTACGTATTAAATAGCACATCCTTCGAAAACAATTTCGAAATTTAAATTAATGCCACAAGTGATAGTTTCAGACAAGTCCTAAGAAAGATCGTCGCTTTTCTACCGAAGGCTTGGGCACTCCGGAGAAATGCTTGCTCATTAACCCTGATCCAACACCTGTAAGATTTTCAACTCATTAAATTAACCTAAGCATGTCTGTGTCTTATTGTTGTTTGTTCTGTGTTTACCTACTAATTGAACGTGTAATACAGGAATCTTTTCACATATTGTCAGTTACTACTGAAAAAATAAGAATTTTCTGTTAATAACAACTAATATTTTCTTTTTTCTAGGAAAAGAAGATGGCTGACAAACAGCTTGACTTGGATCAGCTGCCTTCTGAGTTTGAATGTTGTTTTTGCACGTTCAAGGTACTAAATACTAACACAGCACTCACAAAGTACCGTTAGCTATTTTCTTTGATTAATTGATTTACGTTTTGTTTAATAATTAACTTCTTTTCTCTTAGCAATAACACGTGAGTATTTATATTAATTTTAATATTGCTTTTCCTGTCGGTTGGTACGTAAAAATAAAGGTTTAATCTAATTTTAAGTAGTTATATATTCGAACACAAGATTTGTTTTATGTACTTATATTTTTTTCTTTAGTAATACTTACCTAATTGATTTTGCTAAACGTATTTATTTAATTTAACGCTAGGATGTTTTAAAAATGTTATTTACATATTTTATTCTTTCTGACTAAAGCTAAGTAACGAAAGAAACGAATTTGCGTAGGGGTTCAAGGAGTTCATAGACGCGGAGCAGCTGATGCCCATGCCCACGTCGGACCTGCGCCAGCCGGTGTGCGTGGAGCTGGCTTGCCTGCAGCGGCACCCGGCGCCGCGCGCGCTGCCCGAGGCCACGCCCAACAGTCTCGATAGCCCTGGTATGTGTAAAACCCATTTCTAAATTTCAACTTTAGAATTTTATGCAACTAACATAATCACACTTTTTTTTATTTATTGTGTACACTGTATTTTTATCACCTCTGTGGAACGTGCTCATTAGTGTGTTGATCGTTAAACCCAATGTTGTCACAGAGTCGGTCACTGTTCAGTAGTGTGGTGGTGGTGGTGGCATTGATCCTTGTGTTTGAACGACCCACACCTTCTGAATGTGCACGGCTCCATATGCGTCTGTCTTACGTTGCAGATACATTTGCATCATGCCTTACGCACCCTTTTCCTTCAGAGGGCGACATCACGTGCGAGAACGACTCATCAAACTTGTATGTGAACCCATTGGACGGTAGCGGCGGTGGCAGCGCGAGTGTAGGTGGGGGAGGGGTGTCCACGGAGTTTAACAGTGTGCGCAAGAGCGCTTCGGGGGACATGTTGTGTGCGAAAGATTCGCAGGAGAGGTCGCCGCGGGGCTCGCGGGGCAGTCTCTCGGGCGTCGGGACGGGCGGGAGCGTCGCCGCTAGCGTCGACGTGCCGCTGACGCCCATTGACGCCTCGCGGACGAGTCTGCCTCAGCCTATAGACGATGCCGGTGATGACACCAAGCCCAAACATAGGAAAGCGCGTTTCCAGCAGGTAAGTGTTTCTCTGTCGCAGACGTAGCCTCATTAACACTCGAGACATGAGTTAACTGCACGCAAGCGGTGCGTCGCGTCGCACGGAGCAACACCACTATTGTAATACCCACCGCGTAATGCACCTCCAGTGATGTTTGCATGACATGAAAATAAATAATGTTAATCACCTCATCGCATGAAAACTAACATTGTTATTCCTGACAAATGTTTTATTTTTTTTTATTTTGAATGCCTCTAATTTTGGCCTGTCTCCAGGAATGGACGGAGGAGGAGAAGAGGCCGCCGAGAGGGATAGCCACAAGAATTATTAATCATCATATTCTTTTTGGTAAGCTCGTAATAAGAATTATGTACATAATTTAGTTTTAGTGGTATAATTATAAATGGTATTATGGCAACATATTTTATATAATTCAGTAAAAATAGCATTTTCAGGAACTACTGGTCCGATATAAAATATTCAGCCCTAGAGATTGTCTATTTATCCGGGAGGGCTTCGAGATCGATCCCATCACGCTACTACTAATATGTGCAAAGATTGCGAGAGAAACCGCGGTGCGCTGTTAGTCATTACATAAGTTTATTTGTTTTTAGGTAAAAATGGCAACAAACGTGGCAGCGGCGGGTGGCCGGAGGGCGACTCGCGCTCGCGCTCCATACTCAAGAACAAGGAGTCACGGGGCACCGACAGCGAGCTCCTCCTGCAGGACTCCACTTCACTTGGTGCCAATGTAATTCTCTCTTTGTCTTTTTTTTTGTAGCAGGGAAAATGCATGTATGTACCGTACACACCGGCACTGGGTGAGTCGGGAGGGTGTGTCGGACTAAGCACAAGAGTACCTCTACCGACTAAACCACTGCGAGAGCCTTCGGCCGCCGAGGCGGGATGTCCCGGCTGTATCAGCAACTGGACATCCCGGCGACTATGTATTTATCTCTCTTGTAGTCACGGACTGCCAAAACAAATGAAGTGGTGTTTTTATATCAATAAACAAAGTTAAGTCTAACTTCAATGCATTTGACAGATACACAGATTATAAGATAATCAGAAAATGCTAAGTGCCGGGTACCTCCACCCTTCCCTCTGAAATAGCAGACAGCGGGGTTGAACAGGACGACTGGCGGAATTCCGACAAATCGGTGGCGTACTCCTTTGGAGCACTGGGGCTAGGGATCAGGATGCGAACCTGACACCGTTGCACGGCTCCGACGACATAATTGGGACTGTTCAGAGGCAGCTGGACAGTCCCCAAGGAGAAGTCTGGCGTTCACTGAGACTGACAATCTGTGTTATTCCTTGTCGCTGGAGGGATCCTGTGGCCTGCGGATCCAGAATCCTCCGATTAAAGCGGTTGAAGGCAGAGAGAAGTTTAGTAGGTATTGTACGAAGTGTCAACTCCGAGATAGGTCTGGGTCACCCGGTCTCCTAGGTATCGTACATTCCCCTGCGTTAACATAAAAAGGTATTATATGCCTATAAACAAAATAATTCGACAGAAATAATAACGGCAGTCTTGACATTGCGATTTTTAAGCTACCTCCTTTGATTCCAAGGTCCGGTATTTGTTTAGGCAGATGCAGGCAACAGACACCACACACACACATCTCTTGTATTGTGTGTATGTGCGTGTTATCATCATCATCAATCTTTATCGGTCCACATCTGGACGTAGGCCTCTTTTCATGTACACCAAGGCGACACACCTTTGTTATTCGCTTTCATTGTGGACCGACCACTTTAAATCAAGCCAAGTATAAAAACATTAAAACGATTACTTTTTACAGGGTGACTCCGGCAGCGAATCGTCACCAATTCGTCTCAAAGACTTCAAGGGACAAAATCACAAAACTGCCACGGAGAGAAGCAATCTCGTCTCTTAGGATATGGAGACTAGTCCGAACTAACATAAAAGTGCTACAGACAGAAGCAATCTCGTCTCTTAGGATATGGGGACTAGTCCGAACTGACACAAAAGTGCTACAGACAAAAGCAATCTCGTCTCTTAGGATATGGGGACTAGTCCGACCTAACACAAAAGTGCTACAGACAGAAGCAATCTCGTCTCTTAGGATATGGGGACTAGTCCGAACTAACATAAAAGTGCTACAGACAGAAGCAATCTCGTCTCTTAGGATATGGGGACTAGTCCGAACTAACACAACAGTGTAATAGGGAGAAGCAATCTCGTCTCCTAAACAATTGGGGCTAAAACCATGAAATTGAGATAGAGAAAAGATATATCTACGTGACTTCGAGGGGCTAATCTGAAATGAAAAAATGAAGTCCACAATATATTCACAAAAGACTATAGGAACTAGTCCGTTCTAGACCCAACCGGTCACGACAAAGAGAAGCGATCTAATCTCGGAGACCATTGGAACTAGTCTGCACTAGCACCGTCCGCAACAGATAGGAATAATCTTGTCTGAAAGGGTTAGTCTGTACTAAAAGATAAAATTAATCTTGTCTGAAAGGGTTAGTCCGTACTAAAAGATAAAATTGCAACAAAGGGAAGCAATCTCGTCTCCGGCTGGCTGGGCACTAGTCTGCACTAGTTTTATAAAAATGTGACATAGGGGAGAAATCTCGTCTTCTAGGCTATTGGGACAAGTCCGCACTAGAATCCGCTGCTCACGCCTTACGACCACACCGCGCAACCTAGCTGCGCCACGCCCGTGCTAGCTGCGCCAAGTAATGAATCAATTTATATTAGAACGCAATAATAAAATAAAACAAGTAATTTTTAACATATCATTGGGCGATTGTGACTGCTTGTTGATAGTGATTCATTTAGTAGGTTTATAAATATTGTAAAAATATGATAATATAATAATGTTCATTCCAATCGAAAAGTTGAAAGTATCTATTTGTTAAGTTTTTTACGTGCAATTATTGATTGCTAATTATAATTTAAGCGAATATAGTTTGTACAGCATAGTTGAAAAAAAAGCAATTATTAAAATTAAAAAATTTGAAATTGTTCATATTTATTTTATTTACAACCTGTCTATATACGTAAAGGTTACCGGTACGTACCTATGCATACGGAACGAATGATCAGAATCATCTAGGAGTTCAGCAGGCGCCCACTGACCTAATTTGCAGCGACACGAAGCGTTAATTACGTTGATTAAAAGTCTTACGTGCAATGGCAAGGGCTTTGTAGGCAAAGCTCTGGGGACTATATTAAAATAACTTGTATCTACTGTATTATGTATAATTGTGTAACTATCATTATATATTATATTATTACTAGCTGCGCTCCGCGGTTTGACTCGTGTAAAGTTCGATCCCGTGGAAATATCGAGATGAAAAATAGATGTTGACCGATTCTCAGACCTACCCCATATTGGGGCATGTGTGTGCATATTGCACACAGAATTTCATGAAAATCGGTATAGCCGTTTGGGAGGAGTATGGTAACTAATATTGTGACATGAGAATTTTATATATACCTACAGAGATAGATAGATAGATAAAAACTTTATTTGCAATCACAAATAGCGCAATCATAGAACAATAAATGATTAATGCAATAATGGTTTTTATGATCTATAAAGAATAGAAATCTTGTATTAAGGACACCAATACATGCCACTGTTACACCTTAAAAACTTATAACACATGCATATAAAATATGTACCTATATAAAAAAAATAACACATTAAACAAAATAAAACTATAGCCATAAAAATATAAAATTTTGAAGATTATTTTAAATTAATAAGTCTTAAACAATAATCAATTAACGTAGACCAGTGTATCTATCTTAATACCTAAAAGGTGACCACTCAGGTTATGATTATGATATACGGATATATCATAGCCCTGATCTTTTGTGATCCCTCACTATAAACTAAAATCTAAATACGTACTAAATCGTCGTTGAGCAGGTGTGCGTCTAAAAATACAAAACTAACCAATATAAACAATAACAAAATAAAGAAATAATATGCACACACTCCCACACACTTTGATACTCTCACAATTATCAAAATCATTTCTGATCAAAATTTTGGGAATTGTAATTTGAGGATGTCTCGCTCTCTCTTTCTTATTTAAAGCTCTTTCACTTGTAGTCTTCAAAAAACTGTCAGTGTGTGGCTCGTTAAAGACATACCTACCGTATTTGCTACCCTTAGGTTTTGCTGGATTTGAAAGCAAACTAAGGTACAATCCAGCCAGTCGTCTGGTAAAACACCTCAGGTATATAATTAATTAGAAGCAGTTATGTTCATCAATAGTTTTATGATTACACTGGAGATTTTATCTGGACCTTTGGCCTTGTCTTTCAAAACACCTGGCCCATGGATTTTCGGAATTACCATTTTATTAGTGACGCTGTATATTTTTCATGTATATATGATATATGTTTATAATTTCCTATGTTCCGGTCTTTTTGATCGTTTAGATCCCACGAATCGTATTTTCTTGTATAAAAATAATGCTTTGCCTCAATAATTTCGATGCGTTTTTCGTTGGTCTCAAAACATCTTTCTATTTGGGTGCAACTCTCTATACTTCTGAGTAACGACTTCGACTTCCACGTTCACATGTCGTTTTATCATAAATTTACTACATGGACGCTGTAAGTTGGGACCTGGCAAGAATTCGAAGAATACGCTCTAGCCTCGCACTTGTCGCGTGGTGGCTCTAGCGTCGGTGTGGGGGTAGAGCGGGGAATTTAATTTGCCAGGTCCCAACTTACGGCGACCGTGTCCATTAGAGTAATGCTTTCTTGTTATTTTTACCGGAGCTAAAACTTATCGTGATAACTGTCCACACTTTCAATCTCAACGAATTTCACTGGCCTACTGCACCTGCATTCGCCGAAGTCCAGGGAGTGCCTATTTTCTGACGACACTGACTTACCATGTCATATAATGCATAAGCAGCCAGCTGTAATATCTAACTGACGATCGCTGGAACGAATCCAAAGGTTGAAGTAGTAGTTCCTCAACCTTTTGATCCCAGTGGTAGCCTGTAGGGGACCTTCTAAGAAGCTACAAAGATGCGTTGCCCTTCTTTGTTCTCACAAACCTCGGGAACAACGATCAAGGCGGGCTTATTCGGCTGAAATAAAGTTGACATTTCTCTGTACATTCTCGTAAGCACATGAACCCGACTTCCAAGCCCCTCAACAAGCACAAATCTTTTTACTTATTCGTTCACTAATTTATTTATTACTCAAGGTAGATCGACAGAATCAAGGTATAGTCGTCGTTTGTTTGTACTGCCTTTTTTAGTTACCGACTGTTTACGAATTTGTTACTGGTTACGGATTCTTACTTATAATAAAAATAATCCTATCACACTTTGTAACAGGGAATAAGATCACTTATATGAGATAATCGATACTCTAGTTAAGAATAATAACTCCTAAGGTTAGTGCGTTAATAAAAAAAATTGTTGCTATAAATCAATTTAAAAACCGGCCAAGTGTGAGTCGGTATCAAATCATATGAAACTTATTTATCGTAATCTATAAGAGCTTATATGAGTTGACAAACTGATATTTGCGGATGCCTGCACACATGTTGTATGACACAAACTACATCCTACTAATATTATAAAGGCGAAAGTTTGTGAGAATGTTTGTTACTCTTTCACACAAAAAGTACTGAACGGATTTTCATGAAACTTTACAGTAATATAGCTTTTATATCAGAATAACAGAAGAAGTAAAAAAATATCGGGATTTTTGAAGTTCGAAATTCACGCGGGCGAAGCCGCGGGCGGAAGCTAGTAATAGGTATATAAGTTGGGAATGATTTTTTCAGTAATATAATTATGATTTAGCAGTTTTCGGATTTATATATATATATATATATATATATATATATACTAGCTTCCACCCTCGGCTTCGCCCGCGTGGATTTCGGACTTCAAAAATGGTGTTGTCATTATTATACATAATCTAATATTATATTGAAATATATATTATATTAAATATATACGTATGTATGAAACAGTAAATCGCTTTGGGAATCGAATTTGTCGCCGCGCATTTAAGTCCAATCTTATCGTGATAATAACTTTTAATTTATTCGTCCAAATTACTTAGTGTAAAAGACAAAGTTTATCTACATTCAATACGTAAAGTGACAGATGTATCAATTTTCATAAGAGTTCGATAAATATTCTAAAATGTGCATCGTTAAAAAATATCCAATGTAATTGAATGTTTGGTTGACTATTTTGGTCATAGTGACTTACACATAAAAGATAGATATATGCTGTCGCGGACTTTTATTTAGAACTATTTAAGATAAATAATCCTACAGTAATTATCTTTGTGTAACTCCAGCGATTAGGGCAGCGCACGCCAATATTGCTCCCAGGGTTGCTGCTTTTTCCGACAGTTATCGTTATATTATAACCAAATTATAAAAAATCCCTATAAATTTTAACTTATTATGTTATTCTGATATGAAAGCTATATTACTGTAAAGTTTCATGAAAATCCGTTCAGTAGTTTTTGTGTGAAAGAGTAACAAACATACTCACAAACTTTCGCATTTATAATATTAGTAGGATATATATATGTGTGAACTGTAAGTTCTTACTTATTGCCAAATTTCACAATTACCTATTGGTCAACTGAAGTACCCCATATCTAGGTTTTAAAAAAAGTGCGATTACATATAAAATTTGTGCATAAATGGCTGCATCTATCCTAAGAGATCCATTAATTCCGTCTCGTTATCAATATCTAGGTCATCTAAAAAGTCTGTTTTAGTCAAATCCTGGATAGTATAGATATAGACTACCTACTGCATTAATCTTTGAAAAATTACAAAATATGCAAACTTTCGCGTTTCTATTACAGGTAAGATAAATAAAGTCGTTTTCATTCTGCACATTGTAGCATAATTTCATCTATTAAATAAATATACTATTACTTAATTATTAGTTTCATGTGGATAAAAATGTCTAAGTAGCGATGTATCGCAGAAAAAAAACAAAGATTATATTCAACAATTATAATATTTTATTTGGAAGCTAGATAATTTCTCGTTAAAGTGTATAAATATAAACGAAACTAAAATACTAAATGAAAGTGCAAATAATATAAATTTAATTTAGAGCCTCAAACTCAAACTGTTGATTAATATTAATACTATATTAATGTCATATATCACATCAATTCAATAAAAAAGTCTATAAAATAATACTCTTTTCATAGTTAAATATTAAATTAAACAATTTTAATAAATCATAAAAGGATATTATATAATTACTTTGGTTTATAACGAAAAATAAATAAATGCCTTAACCCGTACCAGTAAAGCTTACTTATTAGATACGGGGGAATACAACCTTATTATACATAGTTATTTTTAAAACTCCGCCAAGCTCTAAGGAATATATGTATAGCTAATATAGTATACATTATACAACAACTTTTATTTTTCGTCTTTTAACAGAGCTAGGTTCATTAATTTTAAATAATCTATTTATTATTATATAATATAGTTTTCGTTGTACTATCGAGACATTTCAAAGCACCTGAGTGCCTTAAACCTTGTTCTTTGCAGATTGCATAGTTTATAGCTATACGCTTAAAGCGGAATGTTAAATTTAAAAATTAAAATATTCATTTTTGTATGGGCTAATATCTAAAACAATTAAAAAAACGTAAAACAAAAGTTGTTGTCGATAACTAATACCATTAGTTATCCATCCCTAAGAGCTTATATGTGTTTTAAACATATTTCTGTTTACCATAATACCTGTTTATGTATGATGTAAAATAATTTGATATAAATATTATAATTGTCGGGGAGTAAATACGTTTTACTGGCAAGGATTACACTTACACTATTACATAACAATATCCCAGCGGAACACTGGTAGTCTGTGCCAAACAACACACGTGTAACAACGTTTTTGAACTTGTCTTTTATAAAGATCTCGTACGTTTTGGGTTTGTTTGTTTTTACAAACGATTAAACTCGTAGTATATCACATTAAAGCAAAAGTGTCAATATTTCTGTCATAGAAATTACGTAAAACATATTTTTTTCCAATTATATACAACATATAATTTATAAAACTAATCTGACTCACTATGCTCTAGCAACATTTATTAAAATTGAGATATAATCCATTGGTCGGTATCGGTATGCTTATGATTTATGTTCATTTATATAAATCCTGTTCAATATGACAACAACATAAATAAACTGGACCAAAATATAATTACGTATATAGTCTACAGTATTATTTCGATGACAATGAATTATTTGCTCAACTTTAACAATTAAAAAAATCACAACGTTATGCGAATAACCATTGTACGTGACACGGTATCCGCATATCATTACAACTTCCTCATTAAATCCTCAACGTGAACACATAGGCTTCTTACAATAATTTCTTGGCATGGTTAATGGCACATCTCACATTCAGTGGCATACAATTATACTCTTTTAATGGATATGAACTTCAATTATATTATTAGTCAACTGATACTGAAATAATGTTAAGACTTCCTACACGTAACACGTAAATAATTTATTTGACTTATTATATTATATACTTGTTGAATAACTTTCATATACCTACTGCGATTGAACCACAAACAGTGAGTATTAAACAGCTGAGTATGAGTACTTACATTTGAATTTCACCTTACTCTATTACTTTGAGGACAAGCTTGATGATTATCCTGTACCTGAAAGCCGCGCGTGATTATTGAGACTCGTATAAAGTGTGCCTGTACATATTCATTGGTCGCTACAACATTGAGGCTGCTTTCGAAGTGCGGGGAGCTTAATGTTTACGCATGCCAAATGGCCTGCATGCGACAACCGTTTTCCGTTTGTAAGATTTGAAGTGTGATGTATAAAAACAAAAAGAATATCAATTCTCATACTTTGTCAGTCGTGACATCCGTAAGCCAAATAATATAAATGGTAGCTGGGCTGCATGCGAGCTGTCTCTCCCGCAACACTCAACGCGGCCGCTAACGACCTATAAGCATCCAGTCGCTTTATCTCTGGGATGCTATTGAAGCTGAATACATCTGGGCCAACAAGTGCTCGCTAAAGTCTCAACGAATCCCGCTCGGCTAACACCAAGTGTGACAGCAAATCAAATGAATTGTATTTATACAAACGAAGTGTAAAATCTATACATCTTATTTTCAGTAAATTGTTTTGTTCGTATAATAATTTAATAAAAATCTCACAATAGTTTCTATCATATTGCTAATATTTCAAATTCCAAATTTACAAAAATCACTTGAAGAAGGCAGTATATTTCGTTAATGATATCTATTTAATTATTATTATTTGATCGTCCTAGCTGAAGTGAAACTACTACGAACAAAGAGAAAAGTAGTTAAGCGGGTATAAAATATTTTACATAAGTAAAGTAAGTATTACAACATTAAACTGTGTATTAAATATTGAAAGACATGATTTCGTAGGTACACATTATGGTCTATTGGTCGATATTGAAACTTATGTGAGAAGTTAGAATAGAAAAATGCGAAGTCAGAAGTGACTCTCGTTTGGTGGTGTTTTTTTTTATCAAAAATTAAAAAAAAATTTAAGTTAATAGATTTAAAATATGTTTTCATAAAACAATATTAAAAATCAAAGAAATTAATGACAGTTGACAAAATATTATTTTTAAGTTTGTGTGAAAAGGGATTATAAAAAAAAATATTGAATAATAAGAAGATTGTTTTGAATACAAGTAAATTGTAGTGGGATGACAGTGAAACCGTGAAACAATATCTTGAAACAACTTGCCATTTTGTAGTCGACATCATTACATCATTTGAAGATATTATAACAGTGTAAAATGTAAACCATTCTATATTTTAAGCTTGATATGTACATATTACACACTCGACATTCGAAATTCATTAAACAATAAAATCGGAATATTATTATAGTCGAATAATATATTAAAAAAAATATCTAAAATAAAATAAATGAAAATTGCCTGATTTTTTATTGTATTTGGGATTTTGTGACAGATAAGAGGCAACGACAGATTTTAAATGAACATCCAAGTTTTAAGAGTAGCAGAAACAGTTTCTAAGATTTTTAAATGTGTTAAAAAAGATCAGGATTATTTTATTAGATGTTTCATTATTTGAAATAATTATAACCCTTTGGATAAAATGTGTGTATTTAATTTGAAATTTAATTATTCTTGTAACTGTTAATTTGATTGATTAGATTAATCAAGAAATGCGATTTTAATATAGAATATATTAAAATATTAATAAATAAATTTAGTATATATTCGGCACGGTCTGTTGTGCTGCCCTAATGTATTTTTAATTAAAGTCTTATGGCCAGATCTTAGCTTAGACATTCATTAATAAGGCATTTTTTATTATCATTACAAGGCAAAGATCTTGTGAATAACAGACCTTAATTATTTATATAAAATAAAAGTTACTCAAAGTAAGGTAGGTATCGCCGGTAAGAACAATGGTCAAGCATTCAGAGGCCCTCGCTCTATTAGGCTGTATTAAAAAAAATGCGAGTTCTAAATGTTTTCTTTATATGATAAGTCATAAATTAGAAATAGAACTCCCTAACTGTTGATTATTATAGACACATGTTAATACTTAAGTTTTACAACATTAAAGAAAAACATAAATAAAAGAAATTTAGAGTAATGCATTAGGTTAATCTAATATTATAATAACTATCAGAAGATGAGGAGATGTATCGTGTAACATCGTGCAATGTTTATTGAACACCGTGGCATTTGCATATTTTACCGATGAATTGTGTTTAGATATCTTTACATTAATCTGTTGTTTGTGTTGGAAATACCGCGGTTCTTCGAACATTACCATAGCACAGTGAGATACAGTGATTTTAGTAGGTTTTTGACACTGCCCTGTTACTGCTTGCTTTGTAAAATACATTGCACGATTCACAAAATTCCGAAGGTCTGTTAAATTCGATTTCAATTATATAATTACTTTTAGTATATATTAACCTTCCAAGCATCCTATATATACTTATACAGAGTGTTTTGAAGAACATCTTTCACATAGATAATTTTCCACCGAGCGTTTTAGTTCACTAGTAGCAGCCCGTGTCGCATTACCTGTGCCATGATATCGTGAGGGCAGTGCGTAGTTTCCCCCACAGCCAGGGGTACAGGCCGCCGCCCCGCAGCGCGGCTCGCGCCACGTACTTCACGTAGTCGTAGAGACACCACGGCGCGTGCCCGCCGTTCACGTAGTACACGTACGTGAAGCCGTCTTTACACCTGCCCTTTATCGAGTAGTAGTACGGCAGGAACGAGTGGAGTTTAAATCTGAAATGGCACCAGGTGTTAACATGAGAAAATTTACATAAACCATATTATAATAAAAAAATAACATCAACCATCAAGATATATTCCAAGATAAATAATCTACATACGTCTATATTTTGGAAATGTTGATCTCTTCAACTAATTTTGATGGCGACTGTAGTTGTATATGCAAATCTTAGATCCATCTTAAAGACGACTGCTTATAGGGAGTTTTCACATTAGCCGTCGAAATGTGCGGAATTTCTATATCCGATATAATCGATATCGGCGCCGATACCGGATCAGCTAATTCAAAGAGAACGCTCTATTGCTAAACAGTAAAGGTACAGCGTTATCCTTTACGACGTCATGCATATATTTACAACATATATTATAAAATAAAATGTAGTACCTAGTAAACATGTATGTAAAATGAGTAGTCTAGCTCCTGTTGTCATCATTTGGGTGAACCTAATTATTGCTATTGTTCAGCACTAACGTCCACTGTTTCACCTGATCCAACACACAATCATTCGTTTATTCACGAGGAACTTGATACCACAGATTGTTGTCTGTGGCAAAGTACATTACTCACCACAACGCCTTAGCAATAGCTCCTCGCTAAACTTTTTTCGTACATATTTTTTTTTAATATACCTACGTGTACTTTGTGTGCATGTGTCACTTTAGTAGTAAACAAAATAAAAGAAAATATTTGTAATGGTTAGAAATCTAAATTAAATTGATTGCAAAGATTTGTAAATTGTGCTTATTATTTTGATAGTTTGGGGTAGTTGTTACCTATTGTTTATAGAGATTTAAGAGGGTACTGTAAAATAACAGTTTGATAGCCTAGCAATAAAATAGTAATTTTCATGGTTGTGTGGCTTATTAAATTAAGGAATACAGATGATTAGCGAGGCCCATTCTGGACTTTGCACTGTTGGAACTTTAATGTTTTATAGCTATTATATTACTTATAGATAATGTAACTTTTTATTCATAAGTTTTTTTAGAATTGGTGAATTAGTTTAACTTCATGAGTTTCTTCATTGTATATAAAAACGATTCCTCTCTATATTCTTAAGAGATAGATTGTTGTTGATTTTTTCTAATAGGATATGAGGCAAACGAGCAGGTGGTAGATTACTACCGCCGCACAGTGGGCTGGAATTACAATGTTGGGAAATAGGAGTTAAAATGTATGATTTTGGTATCTAGACATATATTTAAACCATTTTTATTCTTTGACTTTTTTAAATTTAACTAGTAGTTTCGGAGATATAGCCAATTCAATATTATATGAAATGTCATGGCTTCTTAGTTCAGCAATTCGAGTATTTGAAATAAATTTAAATGATTTATACTACTTTGGACTGTTGGTATGTTTATAACTAAATTAGTAAATAAATAAATGTTAAACTGACTGAAGCATCTCATTACCTGCTTATAAAATTTCTTTAAAAAGCTTAAATTAATGTTCGAAATTTTCCACCACCCTATTTGATTCCCGGAAATAAGTGTCAAAACAAGTGACGTCACTTGTTTTGACACTCATTTCCAAGAATCAATTGATAAGAGCGCGCGCAAACGCAATAACAAGTTATGACGTGGCGTAACGTGATTGGTGCAACGACAGTGTACAAAATGTACGGTTGCATTCGAACCCACTTCAGGTTAGCCAACCCCAAATGACCGGTGCGGCATTGCTCCGCACCGCGGTTGAAACCCACCTGCAGGGAGACTATAGTCTCCGTATGGTATCCCCACGCCCCCTACGGGACGTGAGAGAAGGCCTACCGGATTAACCCACTTCAGTGTTCTATTACCCACCGTAATAGATACACTTCGCTTACATACTATTATTTATTTGTTTTCTGTGTGTGTGAGAAAGTGTGAGATAAGTTTGTGAAAATGTTTAAT
>LUGF01052899.1:45706-58980 GCA_001625245.1 Calycopis cecrops | reverse complement strand
TAATCATGTGCTTGAGTTAAGTATTTATATATTAATACGTGAAGCAAGAACTTTAGGAACATTTTTTAAGAAAATTGCGCGGACTATGGGCCACAACGGCTAGCTGTGTATAATATCGATCATCGCGAGTCCACTAGTTAAATATAACTAGCTCCGTGCTTTTATAAAATGGGTGTAAGTGTGACTTGGATTAGCTCACGCACTCAGGATTGGTCAGCATTTAATGTGTAACTTACTAACTTACTACTACTTATTAGATTATACCTACCTACACTTATTTAATTGTTCCTTGCAGGTGTTAAGTGTCCATCATAGGTTATAGATACACAATTTTAAGTGTACCTACTTAATGTTATGATGATATAATTTTAAATGTCCTTTTCCCCAAAGTTCTTTGGAAGAAATCGCTTCCTTAGCGATAAGAGCGCATTTTTGCTCTAGTTTATAAGTTTTACAGTATTATTATAGAATTATTCAATGTGAGCAAATAAAGAATAGTTTCTTTGTTTCTTTCTTAATGTTGTGCTCTGTGTTGGCCAGACATGCGTTCGTGAGCAACTCCGCGAGACACAATAGAAACAGCCTTTTGGGGTCAGCTGCAGTGTATAATTGAAATTTTTTGTCGGTATGCAAATGTCGATGAAATGAGTCAAATCAGTGAACTGCTTCCGTTGTCAGTGCACTAAAGGAGGCAAAACCGCTTGTTTGTTTTGGTAAATTGATGCAAACAGTCTTTTGGGAGAGCCAAGGGGTTGTTACAGTCGGTTACTTCATTAATTCTAAACAATTAAAAAAAATAAAAGAGTTCTTGAAGAATAACCAGAATCTATCGAAGAAATAAGTTGCGTTCTTTAAGGCTATTGCTACGGCTCGCTCGTTTGTAGACGTGACTTAAAACCTTTGTCTAATTAAGATACAAACTGTTGCCGCAACCTCCATATTCGGCCAATTTAGACCCCAGTGACTTCTATGATCTATCTCTTTCCAAACATGAAAAATAGGCTACGCGGGCAGAGATTTTCATGCAATGAAAAATTTATATCTGATACAGAGGCATATTATTCAGTGTCTGATGAAAATAATATTGATAGGTTGAAAAGGTTAGAACATCGCGGGCGTGTAAAAAAGAGCTGAAAGGAGAAGATAAAAGAAGTAAAATATTTTTTGTAATTATGTTTTTTTTGTTTTCATAGCCATGGACTTAGCAAGCCTCCGTACTTAATTCCCATATATCTGCCTCTAATGTTAATTGTTATATAATTTTTTCCTGCGGATAGTTAAAGCTGTCCCTCATAAACTTTAATGGAATGGATCGTATACGTTCATCATTATTAGCATAACTCGTATCGATGTATGTGAGCTTCGTCTGCGGTTGTAGTTTACTTCATAAGAGCGAAAAGGATTCTAAAGTGAAAGATCAAGTATCACACCAGTCACTGTTAACACAATTTTACACTTTATTGCAATATTTAATGTGTAAAGTGTATTTAATATCTCGTCGCTCAACGAGCTTTATTGGCCGTCTCTTCGCACCCGCAGCACAAGTTGGGGTCTCAAAAAGTCTGCTACGTAAAAGTTGCGTGCCTCTGTGATGCCGGACAGGGCTACCATAACAGACGGGTTTGGGGGAGAGACCAGACTAAGAGCAGCTCGGCAGGGAGGTCCTGCACCCGTCCCTCAGAATCAGCAGATGCCGGCTTGGATTAGGACGACTGGCGGGTCCGATTCGGACACATTGGTGGAGTGATGATTTGGAGTACTTTGGCCAAGAGTCATAATGGAAACCTGGGCCCATTGGACGGTTCCGACGTCGTAGTAGGGGCTAGACGAAGAGGCAGCCGAACAGTCTCCTAGGAGTTGGCCTTTTCACCAAGGCCAGCCTGGCGCTGAGGGATTCTGTTGTCTGTTGATTAGGGACCCTCCAACAATAGCGTCTGAAGGCACCCGCCGGAGCTTAGTCAGTATTGCACTAAGTGTCGAGTTCGACATAGGTGTAGGGGCCATCCGGGCTCCTAGGTATCATACGTAAATGTATTCATTCCCCTGCGTAAACAAAAAAAGAAAAGGTATCTCCTATTCGCGATTACGCGCGTCTATTTCATATTCACCCATCACAAATGTCTGTATTGAATTATATTCCTTTGATATATCCCGCATAGAACACCGACCCGTCTGACGCACTCGCGCGTCCGCCATTGTACACATGTTGGCACTTAGCGATGTACTTTTACATTGTTGGATTTGATTTCCCAGCGATGTTCACCAGACGCGGTGGTATCGCCTTACGCTCCACTCCGAACACCAGTTTCACACGCACCAGCCTTACACTTTGAGAGGGGAGATCTTACAACTTGTATTTTTAAAGATACATTTTAGAATGGTTTATATGTATGCGCTATATACCTAGTTAATCAATTGCACATTTTTTTCTAAATATACTAAATATCCATAAACGTAACCAGCTTAAAATCCAAAATTATTAGTAAAATTAATGATTTTATTGAGAAAATTTTATTTAAGTAGGTAGTTTTGGAAATTGTAATTGCAAGAGAATATTATCTATGTGAAAACTACACCGACTACGAGTTACGATTTAGGCACTTTTCAAGTCGAAACTGCAAATTACCTACTAACTTGTATTTTTAATTTAAATTATAAATTACCCATTTGAGACAAATCCTGGTAAACAGTAATTTAGTTTTGCTAGTGAGTTGAAGTGGTTGGCTTATCTTTGTAAATCTTAGTTTTGTGATATCCCCATTAATAATAATCGAACCAAGTCTAGACTTCAGACATTGCTGAAACTAGTTTTCCGGTACTCATTCAAGGCTATATTCAGTCATTGTTTTGCTTTAGCTTAAGAGTAGATGTACCATTTTATGGACACATTGTTAAAAAAAATGTTGTTTGTTATAGAGCGAGCATTCTTCTACATTTTTATACTTTAATTTAATTAAATGATCTCTGACATACAAATAATATGTGCAATACAATAACATGTATTACATTATTTTTTGTAAGCGTATCTACTTACTACCTACCGCTTAAAATTATTATTATACGGCAATGTATATGGGTGTGTAATTTAAATGAAAAGTAAAATAATTCATATTAGGTGCGACTTATACAATTAATTCGGTGCATAAGAGATATTTTTTTTATTTATTTATGTCCCCTATCATAGATAGGGCCTTTGCTCTTGCTCTTTTTTTTACAGTGCTAGTGTTTTTATTTGAAGAAAAACGTAGCATCGTGTGCTAGTGAGCGTTCCTGGAAGTAATAAAGTTCTATCATGATGAACACATATACGAATACAGCACAAAGATATATAAAACTACATTTACACATGTCACAGTAGTTGTGTTTAGGGAGATTTCCATTTTACCGAACTTTTTTTTTCTTTCTTTCTTTTTTTTTTAGTTTTTCTTTCTTTTTTTTTAATCCCCTTTACTATAAAGTTTACATAAAACTTAAGACTAACTTTAAAATAATAAATAGTAAATCTATTCCTATTATCACAGTATTGTTTCTGATATCACAGATATTGACAATAACAATATTATATATTTTAATAATCAATATAATATACCAATAAAAATATTATACTAAATAAAATAAAGACAGAAATATTATTATAATCGATAAAATTGTTTCTACAATTTTATCGATTATAATAATATTTCTGTCCATCCATGATTACTATAAAATAACAATTTTGAGGTAATAATAACATAAAAAATTCGGTAACATCGTGAATTCTCATTTTCATTTTTTTTTGTGAAGTACTTAAATTACAAAACATTTTATATTAAATTGCTTTATAATCGACTGGTATGCCTTTTATTTATAGTTTGTGCTTAAGAGATTACAAGGAGAGTAAAGAACTGGACATTGATTTATTTTTGGAAAATCAAGTCATTCATAAATCATGAATGTTTAATTTGAGGAACTACCATATACGAGGCCCATGAGGCTTGTATTCTACCAATAATATCTTAACGCTGTTCCATTTGATTATTGACTTTGCTCGATAATTGTTAGGTAACTTTAGATTTTATTTTTGGTTTCTTTTTTTATATAGAATGAGGGGCAAACGAGAACATCGGTACGACCAGAGCTCATGTATAGGTATTGAAATAGAAATAGAATTAAATTTATTCATTGTTGTCTTGTTGTACTGTATTTTCACTAATTGGCGACCAGCTCAGTGACAGACTAATGGCTGTCCAAGTGATCTTGTAGTCAAACGTCAGTGATCGCACTTTTTACCAATATTAGGCACCTACCTACATACCTACTTCCTATAATAATATCTACTAATGTTATACCCAGGCAAAGTGAAAGGATTAACTGCTGGTTGAACTTTATCTGCTATCTGACACGCTCTACTTTAGACGTGGTCCACTTAAACTGGTGATTTTTAGATTTAATCGATAGTTAGTGTAAGAGCAGAGGGCCCGGGTGCGCCGTTGTCGACTGACTCTCGATCACATCACCTGGAACGCTGGCAGCTTCATTCGGTCTGTGTGTCACGGAGAGAAGGATAACTCGTCTACATAATATGCGGATGTATGTGGGCAATGGCCCCCTTGTACTGATCATAATGATTAAGACCTATTTCAACTTTTGTATTATTTATATTTCATTAGTAGGTACTTAGTTGTAGCCAGGGACACAAAACCACTTTACAAAGCTAACACTTTCAAGAGGATTACATGTTCAATCTCTTACAAATTATTTCTGTTTAAACACTTATAACGTTTCTGTTTTAAGCTGTTATAAATTGTTTCAACAGTTTTCTATGTGTTTGTGAGCTTATGAGCTGCAGTAGGTATATTATTTTCTATGTAAATGTATGATTACGCAGCGTATACTTAAGACAATCTGAATTCTGAACCTTATTATCGGTAACTGTTATGAACCAATATATACATATTATACTGTATAACATATTCAAAGATCAGTTTATTTCCGTCTTATTATAACAGAAATGAAAAACAGAGCACTCTATTCGGACTGGTAAAGAACATGTAGCTAATCGCTGTAGGATTTAAGAAGCAAAAAAATATTTACAAAGGAATCCGAGCATTTAATTGAGACCGCTACCCTTCAGTCAAGTAATGAATATCGTTCGCGTTTGGGCGCAAAAACTTGCAGCGTATAGTGTATCCCGGTCCCGGAGCGCGAGCGGCGCGGCGGCGGCATGTGGGACGGTAACCAGAGTCGGCTGCGCACGCGCCGCCCGCTCCATTAGCGCTCGCTCTTAATATACCACAGCAAAATGCACCATTTCAGATTAATAACACCGCCATTTGCTGTTTTTATTTCCAGAGAGATCTTGGAACGGTAGACCGTTAAAGATGAACCTAACATAGCCGTAACTCAATACAGTCTCGTGCTTAATGTCTTTCTCATATACATACAATAAGCGGCTACTTAATTAGCGGGGCACTAGTTTTCAAATTTATTTTTCTGTTCAACTGTTAAGAGAATGATTTCTTTTTTTAATTGCGAGTGTCGCCTAAAGTTATTGTTACTAGCTTCCGCCCGCGTGGATTTCGGCCTTCGAAAATTTAGTTATTATGTACATTTAAACCTTTCTTTTTAAACACTCTTTCTATTAAAAAACCCCCATTAAAATCTGTTGCGTAATATTAGGGCGCTATGGGTCCCAATTGCGATCCGCCTAGTTAATTTTGCGTGGACGGCGCTCGAAAATAGAGACAATATTTAGATTAATATTATTTTATAAAATTAACCATACGCTTATTTAAAAAAGTGACTCCTAAAATTTCTTCGATTACTTATTGGGAAAAGATACATATTTTTGTTGTGGAAATAACTTTGATTATTGAATAGTATGGATTAAAAAATTGATGGAAACGTCAGAAATAGTGTTTTTTCATTAAAGTTTACGATTTTTTTCTATCGAGGCAAAATTCTTTAATCGTGTTTCGACGACCTAAGCACTATGCCGTATTTTGTTAACAATAACCTCAGCTAAAAAAATATGATAATCAAGAGTTTTTAAAGGTTACGTTTTGAAAATACGTGAGCACGGATTGACAAATTTGGAGCCCATTTCGCCATAAAGATCTAAGCACACAGACACACAGAACGCAGACAGCGGAAATCGACTTTGTTCTGTACTGTGTAATGATTAAAGAGACCACCATAAAAGCTATTTGGACACTCTCTGTTAAAAGATTAATACAAAATAATACTGTACAAATAAATGCCCTAATAAAAATATAATAAATTCGTTGTGAAAAATGTTGAAGAGTGAGGAGATAAGAAGTCGTCTTCCAGGAATTGTATCAGGTCTCTTAATTATTACTGATACGTTTATTGGTCTCATTAGAGGCGGTCGCGAAAATGCTCGATAAGCCAGAACAAGGGAGGCTCTGTGCGGGGCGGCCGGAAGCGCCCGGCGGCGGTAGGGGTCGCGCGTATCTCTGTAGGGCACACCGCACAGCGCAGACGCTTCCAAGAATTCTCCAGCGGAGATCCTCCTGCATATTGTTACTTATTTTTTTACACTCCATTAATTTTTTTTAAAGGGAACCTTTGTTTTATCGGGATATTGATAATAATTATATTATTTCTGATTGCAATCTGTATTTGTGTCAAATTTCTTCCAAATCCCTGTAGTATCCCTGTAGTTTTTTCGTAAAAAAATTACAATAATAGCATTCAGCGTTTCTTTTATTAGTATAATATAATGCAATTAAGAAATTTCTAGCCTTATTCGCATAATTTTATTTATCTCATAGAGTTCTTTCCCGCTTATCTACTTGTTTTTAAATCGTATGAAAATTTAGCTTTGTTTTTTTAGCTTGTCTTTGTAAGATTTGATGATAGACCATCATCGGGCATAATGTCTGTCATGATGTTTTTCATGATTTATGCATATATATACGCTATACATTAAGGACTATGACAGAAATAAACAATTATTATTTTTTTTTTATTATATACTAGTTAACCAAACAGACTTTGTCTTGTCAAAATGTGTTGACATGGAAAAGTGTAATGTCATGTGGCCGAATTGTCAATCCGTTACTGTGCCCTACAATAGTGTTTTTCAAGTCGAGATAGCGACTGCAGCATTATTAAATTATAGCCTAAATGTTACCGAGGATTAATACCTACCTGTATAACAAAAAAGTTTCATCAAAATCCGTCCAGTGGTTATAGCGTGAAAGCAGCACAAGACACGGAATGAGGTCTTATACAGTTTAATTA
Organism: Calycopis cecrops; assembly: GCA_001625245.1. Lineage (NCBI taxonomy): Eukaryota > Metazoa > Arthropoda > Insecta > Lepidoptera > Lycaenidae > Calycopis > Calycopis cecrops. Next base: position 51,735 of record LUGF01052899.1, on the reverse strand, counting down.
TATTTATAGAAGTACATTTCTTTGTTCTCTCCTACAGGCTAAAGGGCTTAATGCATTCTAACTTAAGTGTTGTCGATACACATTTTCGGAGTGGTCATTGAAACTCTACATTATGATTATATTCTATTCCATTAGTTAGATAGAAAAAAAATTACATCACAAATAGTCGCGTAACTTACGAATCTAACGATAGCTTATAGCTTGTTCAAATGCGTTAAACCATAAAGCTGGGAATTTATAATTAGGAGGGAACATACATATCTACATACCTACCTACGTACACGCGCTCGAGAAGCATTACTCCTTATGACCACAATATAATTGCGGACTCCACAATATTTAAAATGTAAAGTAAGAGGTTGACATGCCGCATTACAGCGGCAGGGAGTTACTTCTAGCTCACACAAACCAGCGTAAAGCGACAGCTGTGCGGTCGCGTTTTGGGCGGTGTGTATTTCCGGTGGCCAATGGAATTGTATAACATCTATAATCTATTCCTCCGTTTGCACCCCTATATTAAATAAATGTATTTAAAAACGTTTAGGACTTACTATTTACCAGAACTTTCAATTGTCGGTTGATTACACTCGGGTATTTTTTTTGAAGCAGAGCTTGCGATAGTTACCAACGTTCATAAACCATTTACACTGCCATTATGCCATAGAGGCGTTTACCTCCTTCGCTCTACTTGCGCTATCGAATTGCTCGTCTAGAGAATGTATTAGTAGCCGGTGTCCCATGGAGGTGGGAGGAGAAAGGAGAGCAGCGCATCTGTATAGCCTCTATGTGGATGTCTATGGATTCCAGTAGTCGTGAAAATGACTCCGTGAGCTAGTTAAGACGTTACAAATTATTATTTCCTTGATGAAAATTTTGAGAAATAAATGATTGTCTTGAATTTGTGCATTGCCAGTAGAACCTGATTGTACGGTCGATTTGCAGCCGTCGGGCTGTTCCAGAACACGTCCGCAAGTAGATCTCTGTTAGTAGGATACCTACTTTAGTATTATACTTATTTACTATAGTTTAGTCGATGGGCGGCACGGGGAGGAGTTCTGGTCACAAGCCAAGTTATCAATTAATGTTTTCTTTATAAATTAACTAGCTTCCGCCCGCAGCTTCGCCCGCTTGGATTTCAGACTTCAATAATTGAGTTATTAAATATATAAACTTTGTTCTTGAATCACTCTATCTATTAAAAAAACCCCATCAAAATCTGTTACGTAATTTTAAAGATTGTAGCAGACACACAGACTACGGAAAGCGACTTTGTTTTATACTATGTAGTGATTTAGATGCTTTTATTTATTAGCATAGCTGTTTCTTTTCATTGATGTTATGTCGGACAAATATATCTCCGTCGAGCTAAACCCTGCCGATGTATTGTAGGAGGAACCCTTTGAAATATAATTAAGTATTTCTCTTGTGGACAGGGATGTGACAATAAAATGTTAAAAAGTTCTTCAGAAAGATTTTATTTTTTATAATAACATTAATTAATTATCAATCTATTTCTATATCAATCACAATAATAACTTAATAAATGTAACAATGTTCTATTAATAAACTTAACTATCTTATAGTTACACTACTACTAGAATTAAAACTAACTTTGGAACCTGAGGATTCTTACCATAGCTTACAAATAATATACAATATAGAATTTCGACTGTAATATTTGTTAGGTATTTTAAGCAGCGTCTACTAGGTTATACCCATCTAATGTTACAAATACAAAATCAGAGATATAATGAAATAGGCCAGGGTGTGATGACTACCTATAGACAAAGAACAAGTGCGGTGGGAGGAGGAAGACAAGTAGTATACAGTATCGATGGTGGAATTATTTATACATTTTAGTTTACATATTTTATAGCGTGTAGCCTATAAAAGGTCATGACAGATTTAAAATTTTAAATGAAATGAATCATGAAAAATGAAAATTTTGTGATACATAATGTAGCCTTCTAGGCATACCGAGGCATAGCAAGTTAAAAAGTAAAATTGTAACTAAATAAACAATCTTTAAAGCAAATTAGTTTTATTCTAACATCTAATTGACTAACTTGATTGGAATATTTGAAGTACCTAGTAGAAAAAAAGCGCGTGCTCGTTTGAAATCAAACCGAAGAGCGATTGATTAAGCAAACGGAACAAGACTTCAAAATTTGTTACTTGATTTTAATTACCTTACATTCATATAAATGTCTGAAATGTTTACATTAACTTAAATGATGACTGAATAAAGGATACCGGTTCAAAGTGATAAATGTTGGCCTCATAGGATCATTTGAGAAAGAATAGCAGCTTTTGCTGAAAAAACAAGAGCTGGAAGACCAATACATTATATTGGTATCTGCTGAAAAGCAAACTACCTGTCATTAATAATAATAACATAAATTATCTAGCTAGCTAGCTAGCTATAAATAATTAAGGATTTCAACAAATAAATATTAATGAGGATATCATATGAGTTTATTTTTGCATACTTTTGCTAGAGTTTATTGTGGTGCGTGGAAGATAAAAAACACGTTGTTTAAATATTTACTTTGGCCGTGATTAAACGCACGTGCGAGCTACGGAGTATGGCCACAGCCCATGTGGAGATATGATATTGCCATTAACATTAAATATCCATGTGTCGTGACCTATTTCTCGAAACAGACGTTCCGCTTCGTGGATATCAAGTTTTTCGTTAAACTCTGTGCAAAAACCCACAGTGACATTTACAAAAAAGTATTTACGTTCTGTGTCGAATGGAAGTTAATTTCTAACTAGACGCCGTACGACAGTCAGCCTGCTGTTCTTGATCTTTTAAACTGCTGTGAAATCAGTGTGTGTATTCGGTAGGCATTGTTTATTTTATATTTTTTATATATATACAGTATTTATTAAACCAAATAATATATCTTAATATAAAACAAATCTGACATATTTCGTACATATTTATCAGCAAGTACCTACTTCTTTAAATGCGAGACAAGATAGACGATAAACAGTTATTAAGCCATGTCTTCTCTTATCACCATCGCATCCGAATAGATCTCATTAAAAGCTGCATTTGAAAGCTCAATGAAAGCTACAACAATGTTGGACCTGTTAACTTCTCCTGCAATATACGATGATCGTTCTTAATTTTTAATATATACATAATATTAGGGCTAAAAATTCTATGATTTTGCTTGGCAGCTTTTTGTGCCATAATATATTGCCTAATGGTCACCGCACACTAATCAATTCGGAAAGCGAACTTAAACGTATCGCCTCGAGCCGTTCAGTATTCTTTGTATGAGACTTCATACTGCAACGCACACTAATGGTAAACGTAACGTAATCGCCTCGCCTCGAAGTGAAGGCGATGCGTCTACGTTCCCTTTCCGAGTTGATTAATATGCGGTGACCATTATTAGTATAGTAATTAAGGATGTCCCGAGTAAAACGGCCACTCGGCACAGGGCGCGTGCAGGTGCGGCGGCACGGGCGAGTACAGCGGCGGCGCGTGCGACAGCGGCGGCGCGTGCGACAGCGGCGGCGCGTGCGAGTACCGCGGCTGCATCTCGTGGTAGTCGGGCGCGGGCGCGGGCTTGAGGTACTGGTCGAGCTCGGCGCCGTCCAGCGGCCCGTCCACTAGCAGCGCGCCGTCCACCTCGATGCGCGAGAAGTCAATCTGCGCGCGCTCCGGCGACGGCTCGCGCTTGAGCCGCGCGGCGGGCGGCGGCTTGCGGCGCCGCGGCTGGTACTTGTAGTCGGGGTACACGCGCTTGTGCTCGGCTCGCAGTTTGTCAGATTCCTTCTGGAACGGCAGTTTCTGCTCGTCACTCAGCTTCCTGCCGACAATGTATATTTCAATCATCATCACTATATAGTATAAAACAAAGTCGCTTTCCGCCGTCTGTGTATCTATGCTTAGATCTTAAAAATTATGCAATAGATTTTGATGGGTTTTTTTTAATAGATAGAATGAGATAGATCCATTAAGTATTGGATTAAATCCACGCGGGCGACGCTGCGGGCGTAAGCTAGTTAATATTAAAGGTACTTATTGCCTCTTGTCTCGTATATGACTATAATATACTTTTTTAATATAATAATATAGGACACAAATGATTATACACCTGATGGTAAGTACTAAGTGATCACCGCCCGCAGATAATTGCAACACCAGAGGTTTAGCAGATGCGTTGTCGGCGCGGGCGTTTTAATGACTAATAAACTCTTCTTAGAGACGCCTAAGTCGTATCGATACGGAAATAACGAAGGGTAGCTGATTTTACAAAAAGGAATGTGCGGAGAGAAATGGCGTTTTATCATAGAAACTTTGTACGACGTTTACCTACCCTGTTTGAAGTCTTGGGATGGACAAAGAAGTTACTGTATTTTTTTTATTTCAAATAACATTCCGAAATCAAAGTTGATTTGCTTTTTGAGTCACGCGCGACCGTAACTCGGATACCACGTTTAGGCCGTCAGTTCGGCGCCTAATTTTTGTGTTTTGCTTTGACTTAGTGTTAGACTGCCATTCCGTGGGAATAGGGAAATAAAAAGATAGAGAGGGCGCTCAGGTCTTAGCCCACATTTAAACACCTGTCTAAATACTTTAATTTACATTTATTTATTAAAGTATTTTTTCTCTAACCTTTAATGTAATATATACATGTGAAAATAGAAATTTCCACTTAAGAGCCTATTACATACCTCTTAGACTATTTCAGATATGTACCTACTCGTAATATTTTGATCAGTAATCAAAACAAGCACAAACGTTATTATACTAGTTGTGTGTTACCGGCCGTTTCGTTTGATGAGTCAAGAGCCTGGTCCGAACTGTCGTGTCATTCTCATGTCAGAATACGGTCTTCGCGGGTGGCCCACGAGGTCGCCACTTAAACTAGCTACAGGCTAGTCAGCTGCTGTGACGATGTATTCATACAGATAACATAAGCAAGTATGGATTTGCAAATCTCTCTTAATGGAAATTGCATTAAAACTTCTTCTTACGTATTTTATCAACGGACTGGTCACAGTCAGGTTTATAAATTTCTGATTAGTGGGATGCAGAAACATCTAATATGTACTTGAAAGTTATACTCTACAGAGTAAATTCATTCAATGAGATAAAAAATGAAATACAAATAGGTATATTATTTAGATAGTTTTTGAAGTGACTCTATCATTATGATAGAGCATTGTGCTTTTAAAATACAATTTTTGGTTTATACGTCTAGTTTCAAACGACACTAGTGATTTTTTAAGTTAACACGAATGTAACAAATTGTAATAAAACCATTTTAACGGATGTTATTGTAATTTATTGAAGTATTTTACAATCCTGACGTTTCAGACGCTGCAACCGCTGTAACCGCGGGTGGACGGAGGTGACAGTTGTCCTGATGCAATAACTTATAAAATACCCAAAGATTTGTAATTATTTTTGCGATCAACGTAAAAAGTATTTAATATCTTGCAACCTCTAGGTTTAAGATTGGACTATGTTTATAACCGGGTCCCAAGATGAAGGAAGGACCCAGCCAGGTTCTTTACTGACATTTGGATTTTTTCTAATTTCAAGTCTCAGCATTATTTGACGGAAACGGTGTTCTTTAGTGATTTTTCGATTTTATATAGCTAATTTAAATGATTTAAAAGTGGAAATAATATGGAAAAGTATGTTTAAGTATTTCACTTGTGTCTTAGAATTAAGTCGTAGGCTAAGTTATCACAATTATTGTATTTTTATTTATCTTTTTCTCTTTCTTTTTAAATGGCTTACTTTACGTATAATAGTGTAATATGTGTTTGTACCAAATAAAGATTTTTCTATTCTATTCTATTCTATTCTATTCCATATATCTATCGTTTTGGTTTTTAGGGTTCCGTAGCCAAAAGGAAAAAAACGGAAACCTTATAGATTTTTTATTTCTGTCTGTCAGTCTGTCTGTCCGTCCGTCCGTATGTCACAGTTATTTTTTTCCATAAATATTGGGCCTTTGTAGTAGAAACTTGTAGGTTGATGTATTTTGTGAAGCGCT
>LUGF01052899.1:8319-34930 GCA_001625245.1 Calycopis cecrops | reverse complement strand
TTTGTGGAGCCGTGGACCCACCGCGCGCGCATCTGGTTAGTAACAGGCCTGACAATCACAGATAGGTACTTGTGTTTCTTTATGTCTGTTTTAATTATATTGTCACTGCGTAACCAACAACACTGTACCTACTTGAGATTCAGCTTCTGAGGAATCTTTATTTATAGTTTCCTTATTGTTTCTAAACATCTTTGATAAGTGACGAATTACTCCATCAGTCAGTATTTTAATATTTCAGAATGTACATAAACCTATAATTTAATATTTAATTCATTTTGAATGTAACAGCTAGCAGCTAAATTTGCACTTGCCCAAAGACTCATACCTCTATAACAATTTAGTATCCTGAAAATTTTATTGTTTTCGATGTATAAAGTAACTAAGCTAAGCTTATTTTTATTTTATTTATTCGCTAACTAACAATTACCAGAACAAAGCTAAAGTTATGTTCTACTACTACTCACAATAGTTATTATAAACCCAGATATTTAAGTAAAAGATATGAGACACAGAATAAAACAATGTTATAAAACAGACCAAGAACGAGTGGGACTGGCACACCGATGGTTCCGCATCAATATTATAATATTAGGATTGCAATAATGAATTCTCTATGATCTAAAATTACGATTTTTAGTATTTGTTTATGTGTTGTGGCTATAGCACTTTGTGAAAATTTAAAGTTTTTGTCTAATACAGGTCAAACTTCAAGATAAGCTTTGTGACTGAGGAACGAATAGACAATGGAGGCTTATGTGATAGGTTCCCGTTTGCGTACGGAACCCTAAAAATAACATTCTCTATAAAAGTAGAGTATTACGTAGTTAATGAAAGTTCATTGTCAACATAAGTCTCTACTTTTTGGTTTAGTCCAAGAAATAATTTATCACATAAGATGAAATAAAGTTGTTCATTAAATGTGACTTTAATTAAAAGTCGTAAACAGTTAAACCGTGACTCGCGTGCTCGCCTTGACAAAGAGTTTAATAGCTGTAGCCTGTAGGTGCACGGCCGTCGGACCCGCCGAGTACGTGGCGGACCAATGATTTACTTCACCAGATTTCGTTTCAACACATACATCTGCGTTTACATGCCAGTACCTACGAGCAAAACATATGAACTAATAAAATATGATTCGAATAGCGTTAATGTATGAATTATTACAAAAACATGTCCTTGAACATGTTTTATGGTACGACGAGAATACGGCGTAGTACCTGTGCGCTATGAAAAGTAAAACTGAAACTTTGTGTCTTTACTGTGTTTAGCTGTAAGTATCCTTATAGGTTCATTAATAGTAACATTATTTTATATTCGCCTAAAATCTTACAAACGCGATACGTTTGTCGATGACGTGTCAGTCAACAGTTTAGAAGCTGCAAGTTGCATGACCGACCGCGGAAAGACCGGAGAAGGCAAAAGACCGTTAAGAGGTAGTGCCACGCTGTATGCTTGCATACAGCCTAATATCTCCAGCACGACCGGGGAGGTACCTCTCGCTTACAAGAGACCGGCGTAAAGTGACAGCTGCGTAAGTAGCCGGTGGCACGTGGAGGTGGGAGGAGAAAGAAGGGCAGTGCATCTGTATAGCCTCTATGCGGATGTCGATGGGCGTCGGTGGTCACGAAAATGCGTCCCGACTGCTCGTTTGCCCCCCTATACCATAAAAAAAAGAAAAAAAAAGTTGGGTTCTGTGATGCGGAAATCATCCACTCGCGTAAACTGAATTCATAATTTAATAAATGCAGTTGAAAATTTTCCATTTAAATTACTTAGGTACTTAGATTCCGTTTATATATTAACACACAATTATTTATGTTCTATACGAGGTAGAAATTGTTTTGAAACCGGGTTAGTGGTAAACCTTATTTCTATAATGCTAACTTTTATATCATTAATAGTTTTATTATAAATGTGGGTAATTGTAGATTATGTAGTTACAGCCTTTTCGGTCGCAGTTGCATAGTAAGAAAGAAACATATTTTTAAACCACAAAGAAGTAACCTTCATATTATTGTACAGTGTATTTAAAGTACCTACAATAACGACCAAGCTGTAACACGACACGTATTTTGGGCCGTGAATCAGCTAGTTCCTCGAGCTAACCTATTACAGTTCTATAAACAACGGCTCAAGTTTAATTTGCCACCTAAACAGTATTGTTAATGTTACTACCACGTGACACTTAGTTTTTAACTCGACCTTATCTTAAAATAGTAGGCAAGTCGAAACCTGAAATTTATCATCGACACTTAGTTTTTGTTTATGCGTTGGATGGAATTGTGCATGGCTTCTCATAAAGTGCATAAAATAAAATCAGCAAGAAAGTCGCCGTCCTGCATAAACCCTACAGTATAGTCGCACAGTTTAATTGATTAATTAATTAGGTATTCTTTTAGGGCTATTCATAACGGGACGTATACATTAGCTAACTACATCCATCGAACAATAATAATCACGGTAAGGAGGCCACAGCGTCAATATTTCCTTAAAGGGGTTCGAGGGCGGACTGACGCACCAAACGAAGGAACTACAAATGTTGACAAAAAACGAAGCTACGAAAGCATGTCGTGCATTTCCTATCTCATTTTTATACAATCTAGTAATATTAATATTGAATGGACATACTACACTCTGCGGTGGGATGACACTCGCTTACATCTACGAGGAGGCCATTGGCTGAGGAAGTCATAAACATTAAAGATAGCTGTCATCTGTGACGAGCCCGCCCACACTATTTCTGCGCTAGAGCTGCGCCGGCGCAGGCTCATACATAAATTAGCAAACTAAATATAATATCGGACAGACACGAGTGGGGTACAACAGTGTTCACGTGAGGGCCCCGTAAAACTAACCCTTTAGTGGCCGTAACCTTTTTGAACTCGCTATCTTTCATTTTACTCTCAGCACTCAAGTGACTCGCCGCTTATTGTTTTCTGCTATTTGTGTATTGTAATAACTTCGTTGCCCCTAGATTTTAGAGATTATACCGGCTGACTCAGATGCTATTGATTCCCAAAAAGTAATCTCTGTGCAAGAATACAATATTTTGCAGTACCGAGTCAGGCCACAGACTTACTATTACTATTATTACTTTAATTTGTCAAGGTAAAATATATATTATGTTCATCCGTTGATCATTTTGTATATTTTAAAAGTTACCTATATTATATATCGGCAACAAGTCCAACCGCGGAAAGTTGGTAGGAGAAGGCAAAAGACCGGGAAGGTTGTCGAAGTTTAGGGAGGCCTTTGCCCAGCAGTGGGACAACATAGGCTGATTAAAATAATAAAAAAATAATGTAATGTTATATAGATTATAAAAACATCATCTTGAATAAATAAAGTCATTTGTAGGCCCCCGATTTCTCGGGAATCCCGTCGTCAGAGCTGACTTGGTAACGATGAAGGTAACGTTACGATATTTCAGAACAAAAAGTAAATTTGGGAATCGATTAATAATTAATTTGACGTAGTAATCGCGTAACGTTCACATAATAAACATGCCGACGAATTCCGAACCTCTTCAGTCTTTCTTTGAAATTAATAAAATATACCAAAACGTTCGAGGAATTTTATTTTATATTTATTTATTTTATAAATAATGTCACAGCAGATTTTGGCTGCCTCTGTCAGGCGTTCCATGCCTCATTTTATTTTTATTGTGTATCCTACATTTCCTCGTCGTGTCAGCTTAACAAGTTGGCACCACTTCTTTCTTCAAACGTACTGTCATAGATAGGATAAGAAAAAAAAACTGAAATAAATCTATAGGTGTTTGTGTAGAATTATTTTCTTTAAATTTTGATTACTACTGCTTTTGCGTATGTAGTAAGGTGAAAGGTACTGTACAAAGTTGTTCTTATAAAATTAAGTACACACAATACTTATATAATATATTAAGATATTACGAGTATGTGTCCTGGGACAGTTTCGAATCTGTGACGCTACGCTACCATTGCAATCGGTCGTCCGAAGTCATATGTGCTCACTGCTTACTGCTTACTGCTTACTAAACAAGAAAACCGTACACAGGCAACTGTTTATTGTTATAAAATATTGTACCGTGTTGACGTAGAACTAGGGATGGGCAGGCGGGCGACAGGGCGAGGAGAGTCACGTTCACCTCGAGGAGCCAAATTTTACTCGAGGATTACAAGTCCAGTCAAGTAGGTAAGGACACACAGTGTGTTACAACTACTCTCCTTAGAATACAACCTCCATACCAAGAGTATTTACTTGGCTCTATCTTCTAGACTGCCACGGTGTGTGTAGTGGCTAAAAATATGTGAACCTTGTGCTAGCAAAATCACAAACTAAACTAATATACTTCGTAATATGTATGACTAGCTTCCACCCGCGGCTTCGCCCGCGTGGATTTCGGACTTCAAAAATAGTGTTGTTATTATTATACATAATCTAATATTATACTGAAATTTATATTATATGAAATATATACGTATTGTATGAAACAAGAGATTCGATTCTCTTTGAGAATCGAATTTGTCGCCGCGCATTTTAGGCGCTTTAGATATTCCGTAAAGGCAATCTTATCGTGATAATAACTTTTAATCTATTCGTTATTAAATTACTTAGTGTAAAAGACAAAGTTTATCTTCATTCAATACGTAAAGTGACAGATGTATCAATTTTCATAAGAGTTCGATAAATATTCTAAAATGTACATCGTTAAAAAAATTCCAATTAAATTGAATGTTTGGTTCACTGTTTTGCTCATAGTGGCTTACACATAAAAGATAGATATATGCTGTCACGGACTTTTATTTAGAATTATTTAAGATAAATAATCCTACAGTAATTATCTTTGTCCAACTCAAACGATTAGGACAGCGCACGCCAATATTGCTCTCAGGGGGCTGATTTTTTTCCGACTTACTTGACAGTTATCGTTATATTATAACCAAATTATAAAAAATCTCTATAAATTTTAACTTATTATGTTATTCTGATATGAAGGCTATATTACTGTAAAGTTTCATGAATATCCGTTTAGTAGTTTTTCTGTGAAAGAGTAACAAACACACTCACAAACTTTCGCATTTATAATATTAAGAAGTAGGATATGACATGTGAACATGTCATTGTCAATGTATTTTACTAGCACTTCATTCCTAAAGTTATCACTTGGGCGCGTTACATTCGGCGAAAGTGCTGCCTCTATGTTTCGTGCACAGTCCCTATTACTTGATCAAACAATGTTTGCCGTAATGTAATTGCTGCGCTATCGCGTTTTGTGCGGTGTGTCGGGCGACTTGTGGAGGAGGGAAGAGGAAGGTGAGCAATGCATCTGTATAACCTCTATACGGATATCTACTAGTGTCGAGACATAAAAATTACTCCCATTTCTCGTCTTGGTTCAATTTTAATGTACTTTCATTAATTTTAGTAATGGTATTTTAATGTTCATTGTTATTAAGTACACAAGACGTTATGTTTTAATCTCATAAAAAAACATGATTGCAATCTAGTTTAAGTTAATTATAATGCGTATTGTGTATGGAAACAAGTAAACAAATAAATTCACATTCTACAGAACAATGTGGATCTGAAACACCAAACTACTACATTTTTACAAATTCCTAAACAGTTTAGACAATTCGAACACATGGTCAGTAAAATTCTGTCGTCGCGTCCTAAACATCCCCCACGACCGCAGTAATCTTTACTGTCTGTTTAACGACAGTAATAAAATAATGAATGGCGTTGTAAAAGCCGACGGTAGCTGATGCCGTCCTGATCATCCACTCGACAACTTTATCATAAACAAATGAAGCGACGGACACCTGGCTCAAGTGTTTTACCCCTGGGAAAAAATAACCATCAATGAGCTATCGTTAGATAAGTGTAAAGTTATCTCGAATGTTTATTTTTTATTGACCCTCTACCATTATGTGATCATTTTTAAATAAATTATTTCCTTTTTTACCAAAGTATACTAGAATAGAATAAATATACATAGGGGATACGCGGTCGAAGTGGATATTCCGGGCAAAGCTGGCAGGCGCGTTACGTTGTCCTAACTAGTTTTTATAAAAATGCAAGTAGAGTAGAGCGGGGCTAGTTGAGCATATACAACTAAATATATTCCATAGTAAATACAATTAAATGTAATGTGTTGTATATTTAAGAGATCGGGTCTCACTTTCATGAGAGTCTTCAAGCCATTGCTATGGAATAGAGTCTTAAAGTGAGGGTTCATGAGAGAAGTATAAGATACATTTATGCAATAAAACTAACCCGTACCTGGCTTTTATAACATTAGCTTAATATCGGTCACGGCCGACTAGCCTTAAAACTAAGTAGGTACTGTTCGTTTAAAAATAGAAACTTTAATAAAATGTATTTCTTTTATCAAAGCTTTTATTTATATATTACATACGCTAGGCCGACTTGCAAGTTGCAACTATTCCATATTTGCTCCATATATAGCTCTTTATCAGCTCTTATCTATAGCATCCATATTTATTTAATTTACGCAAGACTTTTTTTTGTTACCTAAGAATAGAATAGACGTTCAAAAGCTTTAACTTTTAGGTACAGCTTTATTTAACAATTAAAGCTTTTGAACAAACTAAATATACCTATTAGCTAGTAAACCATCGATCTTAAATACCTACAAAGGAAACGTAGTCGCGGGTAAAAACTAGTTAGTATATTGATATCTCGGGCACCAGTAGGCGTGTCCAGTGGGGCACATCCTATGTACATCCTGATAAATTCCCAAATTCTCCGAATGTAATCCGACTTCCTTATACAACTTGGATAGCATACAATTTATTACTATATTGTTTATGTTTTTTTCACTTTCAAAAGTATTATTGTAATAAAAATATGAGCTTCTAAATATGAGCTTTTTTGCCGGCCGGTTGGGGACAGTTAACTAATTATATTCCTCTCATTGGCGCTTTATCAATTAACAATTAGCTTTAGCCATTAGCTTATCAGGATGGGAACCTGACCACACTGCGAATTCCGGTGTTGTAGTCGGGACTGCTTAGAGGTAACCGGACAGTCCCCAAGGAGAAGAAATCTGGCCTTTTCACCGAGGCCAGAATGTGGCTGGAGGGATCCTGTGCAAATCCGGAACCCTCCAATTATCGGTATTGCACTCCCGAGTGTCTAGTTCGACATGTAGGCCACCAGGGTTCCTAGATATCTTACGTAAATGTAGGTATTCCCTTGCGACAAAAAAAAGGTATTTCTAGTTTATTTATACGTTGTGGCCACTTCAATACTTCAAATGAAAGTAAAATTGTTCACAGCCAATTTGGCGGTGTGTATGCTGGATAATGGGGTAGTTTTAGAGAAAGTATGTAGGCGTTTAAAAAATTATGTTATCAGTTATACTCCCTACGACGTACTAAATCTTAACGCAATAAGATAAGGACTGACAATGACGCAGAGTCTTCTGCTCCCAACAAACTTTTAGAATATTGTGTGAAATGTTTGAATTAGATGTAGATGTATGTAACATGCAAATGAAATAATATAGGAACAGCTTGAGCGTGAGAGGTAGCGCGGCTGATGTGGTAAGTGATCGCGAATAACATTTAGCGCATACACCAAATAAGTAGATAGGCGGTAATGAAGAGCGCGGTGTTAACTTGCATTACCGTTGGCCCGCTAATGTGCGCGCCAGCGCCGCGCCGCGCCCGCACTCGCGCCGCACTCGCGCCCGCCACCAGATTACGTTCTGTCAATATTGAACCGAACCCGGGCCCTCCGTATCCGTTGTTTTAATGACCATGTAAATTTCTACGACAAATCTTTTTTCTAAAAAAGAACGCGTGCCGACGAAATTAGAGGCGCAATAAGTCTTAATTGTAAAACTCTTTGACCTCCGACCGCGCGGAGTACAGACTGTAGGTGCGCTAAACTTACAGACACCACCATCCCCAGTCACCTATCAGCCTGCCTGAACAAGGCACAGTGACAAATGCTTCTCTCTTTTTCTACAAGTCTACCATTGTTTAGCGGAGTATAAACTAGAGCGATTAGTTATAAAATTAGATTTAATTTATTTATATTGCTCTAGAAGATAGATGGTAGAACATAACCAAACATCCTATTTATATAATATCATAGAGTCTCTGAAAAGAATTAGGTTCTTGGTATCTAGGGACAATCCCTAAGGACTTCTTACTACCTCAAAGTATAGAGCTAGAGAGAAAGATGTGTGACGAAAAGTGTTTCGTGACAATAAATTCAATTTAAGACTCAAAAAAGTTGAAGATGAAAAATGAAGATAGAATATCAAATCATAGTTCGATTTGAAGTCTTAATAGTTGGTATATAACATGGTTATAATATTCTTAAGAAGAAATCGTTTGAAAGTACGAAACTTTAGGTAAGCTAACATATTATTCTAAATTGTACGGATATCCTGACTTTTTTTTTGGTAACTCCGGGGAATATCTTTACGTACGCTACCCAGAAGCCCGGGTGGCTCAACCGGGTATAGTGTTGGGCTTGGCAATTGGGTTGCATCTACCGACTAAACCCTGCGGATCTACAAGCAACAGGATCCCTCAAGCGACAGGCTGACCTCGGTGAAAAGGTCAGACTTCTCCTCCTTGTGGCTGCCTTTAAGCAGTCCCTACTACAACGTTGGAACCGTGCAATGGGGTCAGGTTCCCAATGTGACCCCCGGCCAGTTAGTAGGTGTGTCGATACGCAAGTTGTAGATTACTACAGTCCTTTAGACAGAAATCTAGAATATCCTACTAATATTATAAATGCGAAAGTTTGTATGTTTGTTTGTTACTCTTTCACGCAAAAACTGCTGAACCGATTTTTATTTAGAGTTTGGCACACACATAGAGGGTAACTTAGATTAACACATAGGATAGTTTTTATCCCGAAAAAATGTTCCTATGGGATGCCATGAGATAATTTTCTATTTTCCACGGTATCGAAATTTACGCGGGTGAAACCGCGAGCGCAGCCTAGTACTAAATAGATAGAATGTGTGAACTTGTTTAATGAAAATAAGAGCCTCCACAATCTATGTATTTGTATAAGTAGACTATAAAAAGATAAATAATCATTAATTATTATTATATGTATGTAGGTATTTATTTATTGCATTATACATAAACGTAGTGCATACAGAACTGTCTATAAAATATTTAATGTCTGACGTCTACGCCTTGCGCGCATCTACGTCGAAACTTCTCACTAATTAATAGCGATTAGACAGACATGGAACCGAAAACTTTGATAATGGAGGTGTAACATGTGATGTGGCGTGAAGTGTAAGTTCAAATGTCACTGTTAACAAATACGGCGGGCAAACAGGGTCTCCGCGGCGGCACCTGTGAGTCCGGGGCGTGTTTGCGGCCCCACTTACAGGGTAGGCTACAACCGCTGCGCAAACTGTTTGTTCGCCGGTCACCGCGCGTCGGCCGCGCCGGCAAGAGGCGAGGAAATCTTAATCTACTGAGCTTTGCATTTCTCATTCAATGACTCATTCACTTAGGCACGCCGCGCTAAAACGAAGAAAGTAGGCGAAGGAAACATATGTTGTACGGGTTCGCTTAGAAAAGTTACATAACAAGTCGCTGTACCTTTATAAAATGTTCAAAAATCATAAATAAGTAGACTTGAAGGTTCAAAGTCAAATTTTTAAACACGAAAATATAACTCCGCATAGAATGAACGTGAGCTTTATCCAAAATTATACATGTAGATACAGTTAATTACCTTTGGCTGTAGGCCAACCTAAAGCCCTAAGGTACCTAAAGACTGTAGGTACGCTGTAACAGCCGGGAACAAAAGAGGCACATACTAAGTTTAATTAAAATATAGCTCTTCCCTCATTTTTGGATTATTTAAATATTTATATTATATTTTTTTTTATGGTATAGGGGGGCAAACGAGCAGTTGTAGCCATTTTCATGACTACCGACGCCCATAGACATCTACATAGAGACTATACAGATGCGCTGCCCCCCTTTCTCCTCTCACCTCCATGGGTCATATATTTAAATAAGCGTTAACACAATTTTCGTTTCCATGTCAAAGAAGGTTTAATAAGGTATTGCTATTCAAGTAAATTTAATATAACCGGTAGAAAAGGAAATAAATATTAATTGTGTCCTGCGGTGAAAGCTACCTAAAATTTACCCCAGAGAAACATTTTTCTGCTTCCGACAAATTGTATTTTTTCTAGATTAATATAATTGTAACGCTGTATTTTTCTGTAAACAAAAGACTTGAATGCTTCGTTGAATTGATGTTCGTTTATAAAGTGTATCGGTATTTCAGTTGAAACTTCCAACACGCTCGCATCGGGGACTCCCCAACACAGCTGAGATAAGCACCCCATGGTGGTATTGTTTGCGCAGGCGCACTATCGCTCCATGCGGAAATAAACCAGTAGGTAACAGGAAGATGATAAAAATTGTCCCACGAACCCTCCCCATACAGATATGCTTTGCTTCCAGGTAAGAGTTTCATCGGAATCTTGACGCGGTTTAATAAAGTAGAGAATTAGGAAATGTCACTGGAGTTACGTGACAAATGCCGCACAGGCTCCACGACCTTACAGGCAAGGAAGAAGGGGTACAGATAGGAGTTAAACATTTTTGATCCCCAGTTGTTCGAAATAAAATATAACTTTATAAAATAAAAGTGATGTATAAAACAGAATTTTATTACGTAAGCAGATATTTCTTTTTTTTATATCTATTTGTATTGAAGTTCTTATTACATCGTCAATTCAATGACACCTAATACCTATTATATCTTTTTGTTAAGTTCGATTCGCAGACCTTTTCAGGACCGAAGTACATGCGTGAAGCTGAATTAAAAACTTATAGAAACTATCATAAAAAGAGCCGACTATTAACAGTAAATGAATAAAGAAGGCGGCGATAAGAGATAGGAGAGTTTTCAATTAGGCGGTCGAGCGTCGGTGTCATGAAGAGGCGTCTGTGACCCGGGGTCAGCTCGTGTGCTTTATCTTAAACGGCAATTATTATATATAATACTAATTACGGAATAATTTCTCGGTATCTCGAACGTATCTGTATGTAAAACCGCCTTAACGAGGATGCATTCCATCAACTTATCGTGTATACATTAGGTATTTATATGATATAGAGAACAACTAAAGCGGCTTATATTCTGTATTATTAAATTAGTAGATTATGTGTCTAAGGGCTGATTTTTCAATCGTCAGATAAAAGATAACCCTGGGAATAAACTATATCTGTTTCATTTTTTATTTCGTGTTTAAGTGCGATGGGTAGGTAATTTATTCCTAGGGTTAATTTTTATCTGACGATTGAAAAACCGGCCCTTAAGCAATAAAGCGCATCGTAGGTTGCTGTGAACGAGGCCTCAAATACAGGTGACAACTTGTAAAAGTTGTACGAAAGCTAACTTGTTCAAGAGTTCAGGTTTATTTTTATTTTTTTTTACTATAGCTATGTGCAGTTCGAAAGTCCCGTCGCACTGATATGGCTCATGCTACTCTAACAATAACTTGATGTAAAGCTTTCGGCGCGCTGGCTGTTGTGATAGTTAAGCTTCTGATCGCGCAGCATGAGTTTTACATTTCCATGGTGATGCGATTGTACCGATCTTTAGGTATATCGTTACGTACACCAGGCGATCAGATGGAACTTTACCTTCTCAGTTACTTAATCATCATCATCAGCAGCAGCAGCAGCAACCAGAAGACGACTGCTGAGCATAGACCTTAATATAATTATTATAATGAGTTGCATATCATTGTGCAATTATGTAGGGTAAACCCCGGACAGATGCCCCAGCGGGATACCTCATTTTCAAAATACCTAACTCCCATAATTGACGACTTAATTTAAAAAAAGCAGCCGCAGTCCCTTCCCACCTTATTTGCCCTCCAACTGCCAGCGATGAGGATTTATTTCGTTTGTACGTGCAAAAATCTCCGTAGTGAACATCATGAATACGTCAAAGTATTTGCCGTTGTATAACGCTTAATTAATGTATGTAATAAATTCCCTTACATTTATTATTACCTAGGTAAAAAGGTTCATGCAGAATACATCTCCAATATCTTGCTATTTTGTTTACCTATATGAGCAAATTTTATAAAACTCTTATTTGTATAGCATAAGGAGACAAACGAGCGATCGGAGCCATTCGGTGACTACCGACGGCCATTTACATCCGCATATTATGAAGATGCGTTTACCTACTTCACCCCCCAATGGGCCACAAACCGCACGAAACTTCACCGTATTCTATGAGCGAGAGGTGTCTCCCCGGTCGTAGCTGCCCTATTCGGCTGCAATGTAGTTTGGCGCTACCGTTTACTAAAACTTCGCATAGAGTCAATATTCCAATCACAAATAACCATTGTAATCATAATTTTATTTTAATTTTGATATTAGCGGTTAAAGTATGCTATTGCTGATTTGTGCTGAAAAATTAGTTTTTTGTTCATTTAACATAATATTATTTACTTAATCAAAGTAATTACTATTATCATCTGCATTACACAAATTAACATAGCTACCATCTAATAGGAAGGTCATCATGCCTTTGAGATAGAACTCTGGTGATCTTTGACAAACTGTGTGAAAGCATTTTGTACTGCCTCCTGAGATTTTTTTTATCACTCAGTAAATTAATAATAATAATAATAATAATAATGTTTATTTCAAAAGTTTACATACGAAGATTATTATAGACTATGTTTACAATATTTTCTTAAATTAGGTATTAATAATAACATGGGTGCCTGAACTAGGAAATCCTGTGTTTCAGGCTAAAAGAGCTACTCCATTTTCTATAACTATCATATTTTATCATTTATATAACAAACTTAACTTAAAAAACAAACTTTGAAAGGGAGTATTATATGTAAAGTCTAATCTAACCTAATTAATAAATTCTCTGTATCTTCATAAGACATACTTTGTAGGAACATCTGGAGAGTTTTTTTACACATTATGTGGGTGAGCCGATAAATATCCAACAGTGCATTTAGTCTGTTGTACAGATATAATTGTCCGAATCACAAAAAAGGTAGTCCGTTGGAGCAAGGTAGGGCGAATGTGAAGGGCAATAAATGGTTTCTAATTGCAGTTCCTGTAGAATTAAAGCGGTTTCTCATGTAGTACGAGGTCCTCGCCAGTATTCCATCATTTCTGTATCGATGCACAAAGGCAACACAAGTTTCAACACGCGTTTCGTTCTCCAGATCTGTCAAATCATGAGACACGCATTTTTCATATTTTTTTGATATGACGCAAATGAGTTAATATTATTGGTAGGTAACGTTAAACCAAGCCGCTAATTCCTGGCTTCTTAGGCTCCCCCATCTATCCTATCAATTCATCGTTATTCACTTGTGTGGGCGGTTCCACGTGGTTCGTTCTCCAAACCAAAGTTTCCTTCACGTAAGCGTTAAACCAAAATGGCACGGTGCGTTAATTATTAGCAGTAACCTCTCCAAACGCTACATTGGTATTGCG
Organism: Calycopis cecrops; assembly: GCA_001625245.1. Taxonomy (NCBI): domain Eukaryota; kingdom Metazoa; phylum Arthropoda; class Insecta; order Lepidoptera; family Lycaenidae; genus Calycopis; species Calycopis cecrops. The sequence goes on along the minus strand of LUGF01052899.1, from coordinate 21,440 downwards.
AGCTGTTTCTGCCAAGTTTAGTTCCGCGTCGGAACTCGTATTCAAAAATCACTTGAATTTTCAAAGTATCGAAATCCATTTTCCTTGTCTGCCTAAGCTGAATCAAAAGCACAACCGCAAGTCGATTATCGAATTTTGCACATTTTTAAGGAGAATGCATAGGTACTCTGTGAAAAAATTTACTCAAAAATCTCAAACCATGAAGGTTGTATGTGAATTCGAAGTACTCACTCCAACTCCAAATTGTCATTTTATACTTTACCTCCTATTATTACAAATAGCTGAGCAACGCGGTTTCACCCGTCTCATATGAATAATAAATTTCATCCCCTATTTCACTTGCTGAGATGTTGATTTTTTTTTAATTCTTCTTAGTGCTCACTTATATGAACAAAGTACACTAGTTTATGTGTTTTGATACACAAGTCAGCCAGGTGTGCCTTATACTTATTATTTTGGTTTGTCTTATATTTATTATAAATTATTGTGTATTTTATATTTCTACAAAATATGTAAGTACATTATATTTAAAGATACATGCATCGAGATTAACCTTCCTAACTAACTAACCTTTGTAAAAGACTGAATCTGGGCTAGGAAAATCCTGTGTTACAGAATCATCTTCTACACAGAGTCCAGTGAACTAGTACATTTTGAAGTTTAACTAAACCCTCATAGAACTCCATTGTACTGATAGTAAGGTCGGCAAAATCGATTACCTACTACGTATTATGAGAGATGTTCCGACTAGTCGGTAAAGCCGCCTATCCGGCCACTAGTAGATACACTAGTAGTCGGCGACTAGTCGGCAAATGACATCACCCTTCAAAATGTAGTTTTGCAATGAGACGTGGAGTTTACTCCTTACGATCACAAATCTGAACTGAAAGGTACACAAGAGCAAATATTTAAATGGTTTTATTTATATATCATAGGTCGCTTGTGCTTTTTAGCGTATACTAATAATATAATTTCATAAGTAGGTACCTAACTCTAAAGATAACACTAGTAACAACAACAACAACAACAACAACAACTAATAACACACTGATATTTTTACATACAATTGGTGAAACCCTTATTTTCGAAAGTTTTAGAAAGTCAATCCAAAATTCAATGTTCAAATTGGGCTATCACGTCAGGTTTTCAGGAAATTTTTACTTAGAAGTGGATAAACACAATTTTTTTGGAAAATGTAAGCTTATGTTACATTTGACATATTTTTTTCCAGAAAGTTTGCGTCGTAGTTGCGCATGGTGTCTGAAAAGTTACAGAAAATTCAAGAACTAAAATTTTGCGATTTGATTTGTATTATGAATGTAAATATTTCAGCAATCTAGGAATCCAGTATCTAGGAAATCAAATGGAGAAGAATATATCAAAAATTTGAAGTGCTATATTTTGTGCTTATTTTTTTCTGCGTTGGAACGTCTAAAACAATAAACCCATATATTTCATTTTATGTATAAAAACCGTGTAAACTAGTGTAACTATAAAGCTACTAGATGTGAAATTGAAAAATATGTGAACAATGATCGGTTTGGCCGATTAGTCGGCCGATGTTACAACTGATTATTCGACTAGTCGGCTGGCTAGTCCGCCAAAGTAATAGTCGGTGCATCATCTAATTATTATTTATTCATCTTGAAATTGGCTCTTATATTTTCACAAATTACGAGTTATTTGTCACCTGTATACGCTCGGTAATATAACAGCTCCAGCTCTGTAGGAACATGGCAACTAAACTAAATCATTAACAACTTATCCAACTTATATTGGCGTATCCTTACACTCCTTTTGTGTCAAACGAACTACAAATAAAAGTTGCTAATGTCTTAATTTTAACTTACATTATTCGGATTTCTTTGTACTAGAAGTTCTTACTTTTTGCCACATTTCATGATTTTTCAGGTGAAGGGTTTAGTCAAAATATGCGCCTTACGCGAATATCAGATACATTGTTTACATTGCTTTAGAAATATTTTGTTGGATTAGAAGTAGGTACCTATTCTATGTTTGTAAAAGATATTCGATTTCAGTATTTGACATGAAACTTAGATTGAAGACTTCTCGAAAAAAGGTTTTAATTAGACATATTCAGACGCACAAGAGCCATTTTTCCTTTTAAACCCTTACAACACGTCAGCTGTATCTAGTGAGCCCACTCCTGATTACAAACATATGGAGAAGGGAAATAATTTACGGGAAGGGAAATAATTTAAAAGGTAAAATATTTAGGGGTATCTCTACCTGTATGTAGAGATACCCCTAAATATTTTTTAATATTGTAGTCAATAAAAGTTTGACTCACATTTTATCTAACGATTAAATAGAAAATATTTTTCTATTTCACAAGTAAAAAATAAAAGAAGCATTGTTCAAATGGATTATTCTTCTAAATTCTACACTCTAAACAAAACAACTCTTTAAATTCAACATAATAGTGAAGACAACATAATATTGTAAGCTCCTCCTTGACCGAAGTAAAATTTCAGAACAGTTGCCTGCCACATAATGATATAAAACATCGTACGTGCTATAGGTATGTCTATGACGAACACGACAAAACTTACTGACCGGGCTTATTAAAAATTAAGCACAAATTTAATAATTTAAATTTGGAAAACGATGGAAAAAATAAAATAAAAAATATAATTGCCTTGGGATAAATTTTAGCTTGTTCAGCTGCGGGGTCCAGCTAGAGTGACATTTAATAAATATAAGTGTCTTGAGAATCATGTTTGTTTTGTTTGCTGATATATTTTTATATTCCGGCTTGACGAATATCAATTCGTCAAGCCGGAAATGTCCGGAAAGACTACAGTGATTCACGAAAGTTGCACTTTTTTATCAATATAACGTTTATGTACGTACCGGCTTTACTTGTTATAAACAAAAATCCGTGTGTTGTTTTTTGCCGCCGTAAATTGAGCACTTGTTCCGTCAAGTGTGGCTCGATCTTACTTCAAGTGTTTCGTCCACTCGCTACAGTAATTACATGCACGCTGGTGCTGGAGTTCATTCGTTCTTATTCACCGATTTAATTTAAATTAATAGTTCAGTCAAGATGGCTATTTATTTGCATAATATTTTTTTAATAAACATGAACTGAAACATATTTAAAACGTAGGTAATAATAACATTGGTCAACGCTTAGGTAGTTCATCAACATTTGTTCAATATCGTCATCTGCTAAAAAAAATCGATTAGGTATATGTACGCTAGTATCATTTAAGTTGAGGTAGGAAGCAATCTATATTACAAATATGTTAGATTATTATTGGAATGCTACGATATAATTAGGTTTTTTTAGCTGAAGTCTAATTTCAGAACATAACAACAAAGGACTGACAACAAACTGACTATTTTAACAATAAAAGTTTTGTATTAATTAAAAAAGAGCTGAGAATGATTTTGCTTATTATTTAATAATAAGTAAATGTAACTAACTCGTTTTAAGATGTAGGAGACATAATATTACTTAATCGTAGATATCAGGCTGTGTGACACTAATATTATAATAAAAATACACTGTATCCGAATAAAATGGTAAACGCAGTGATAAAGCAGTTATAGCAAATGAGTGTACTGGGTTCGAGTCTCGCCAACGAAGGCTATTTTAATTATAATTAATTAATTATAATTTTTTATCGTATTAATTTAATAGATATGAAAAAATAATTTTATGCACGTTTAGTCTTTAAACCTAACGTGTAATGTATTTTCTGATTTGTTTCTGAGCACACTTTATTTATTTGTTTTTGTATATTTGTTTATTGTGATAGGTACATTTACTTGTTGGTTACGTACTTGGAGGGCTGCGGCACGATGGTGTCATAGTTGAAGGACTGCAACAGTTTCGCGACCGCCTTGTTGATGTTCAGTTTGTCGTGCTCCTGCTCCCAACTCATGGTGTCGCGGGGGCGCCGTGCGGGGGCGTGCGCGCGGTGCGTGCGTGCTGCGCGTGCGACCGACTCGCGCGCGCCGACTATAAAGACTCCCTTATGCTCCGCGCCGGGGAACTGCTATAAACTTGTAGCTGCTGTGTGCGTTTGTTTACATTCCACGGCCCGTGTTTATCTATCGACTTTTTATGTAAAGCTTTTGATATTGTGTACGAAACTTATATCGATGAAAACGAAAGTAAAAGCTAATAGGGACCTTACACTCAAGTTAATTTCCGTATGTGAGCAAATAAGTTTTTACTTTAAACATATTTCACTTTTGCTTGTGACTTTTTTACGTAGCAAAATCCTCAATGACTTTTCTACTCCTTTTTACAATTTTTTTTAATACAAGTCTATTTGATTCAATAATTTCGTCTCTCCAAATTATATAATAAGATTATAATGGCTACGTAATATTTTAAACTTTGACCACATTTCATCTGTTTTCTGTTACATACACATATCAATTAATTTTATTTTAGTCAAAATAAAACTCGCAAACAAAACAAATGTTTATGGTACCTACCCGATAACGAAATTTCAGCAGTTCCTGTGTTTTTTAATATTGATGTCAGTTTTTCCGGTATTTTCCGCTACGCGGGCCGCGGTGGGCGGTGCCCGCAGCGCCGCCTCCGTCCGCCATTGGCGCGGCTGGCCGCTGTGACGTCACGGCGCCCGCGCCTTTATCTCCGAGCCCACGGATATCTCACGGCCCACGGCACCCGCCACTCGCGACCAACTCCGTCTAGTAACAGTATCTACCTAATAGTAGCGCATGCGTGAACATCTCAATATCTAAGAAATTAGGTACTTAAATCAAAAGCCTTGAAGAAGGGTTTGTGAAAGACACATCCCTTTTTATTTTAATGTATAACATGCGATAGAAGTAGATGATATCAATTATCACAACCTATGATAAGATACTCTCAGGTACCCATTTAGGTAAGTATCAATTTAATACCCGATTTAGAGATTTGTTGTGAGGAAACATCAAGTGCGACTCTAAAGCTATGATTTCAGTGCGAGAAACTAGAGATAATAATATTTATTCATATCCAATATTTAGAACCGAAATTTTAGGAAGTAAGCAGTAACTGTAAGTGCCTCAGTGAAACATGTTCGTACCTACTTATTAACGATTTAACAGAGCATATTAAAGCTATAAGTGTTTTGCTTAAAGTTCTAGAATCTCGCGTCATTAATTTGTCAGTAAGTACATACTTATATGTGCAAAGTTTAGAAATAGCGCGAAAAATGACTACAATTACTTATTTTTATTTCTAGGTACGTACAGACTTTTTTTTAAGCCGGTGGGCTAATAACTAGATTACTGTCATCACAATGATTCAATTTTAATTATAGGTTTGATTGTAAAGGATTGTAGTTCCTTTAATTATCTAATATTATCGATATCTTAGGAACGACGCAGCGCAGATTCAGTGTCTGTCATTAACTTTAAAATAACTAGATTTTTAAGTGGCGAATGTTATTTTAAAATTTTAATAGGTAGATACTTTACGTACCTAAACAACCATTTTGTTAAGTTTCTAGCTATCTGTTAGGTATTCTTTTTGTATGGTGTAAAGCAGTCTCTACGACGGCTGAGCTGATTTTAACGTAACATCCACTAAAAGATAAAGGAGATTATAACGTTAGACAAGCTTTATTTTACTTCTACAACTTTTTATCCGAAGGCGAATTTCACGGGTGTAGACGGGTGGATCGATGGTCTGATTTAGATAGGTATTCTCTAAATTTTTTTTTATTAATTGGCAATTAAGATGAGCAAAACTCATAAGTTATGTGGCCTTATAATATTAAACGTGCACCACTGTTTTTACAAAAAATAAACGTAATTTAAGGCAAACTAGGTACACATTTTTATGCTTTGACAGCGTTGGCGTTCATTGGAAGAGGCATAATAAGTACGAGCAGCAGTCAAACCTCAACTATCAATAGGTAGGAAACGATATGGGTCTAACTAGCTTTCTAACTACTGACTAAAAGAAACTACTGACACAAAATAAAAAAAAAGAAAAACAAAAAAAAGTCGCCGTCGTGGTGCCGTTTCAATTGAATGCAAGCAAGCAATGTAACCACTTCTTACAAGGTACACCGCAGGCAGTAGGCACCTTACGATATAGTTAACACCGTACGCCCCTAAGTAGTTGCAACTCACAAATTAGCTGCTTTTTATTACATCTTCCATTCTAGTAATTAGCGCGATCTAATTCTGTGCCCAATTCACGCAAGAAACTGTTAATTGAGTTGTCAAGGTGGACGGGAGCCTGAGGCAACCGCGTGTCCGCCGGCGTCGGTCGATGTTCCTCGAATATCTGGTGCTAACTGTACGTCTACGGTATGAGTTAGCACAGTAGGTACCTAGGAATCATACGTGATACGATTTTGTACACTACTAGCTGCGCCCCGTGGTTTCACGCGGGTAAATTTCTGTCCCGTGGAAAATAGAAAATCATGCCATGGCATGTCATAGGGACATTTTTTCGGGATAAAAACTGTCGTGTGTTAATCCAAGTTACCCTCTATGTGTGTGCCCAAATTTCATGAACATCGGTTCAGCAGTTTTTGCGTGAAGGAGTAACAAATAAACAAACAAACATACAAGCCTTCGCATTTATAATATTAGTAGGTACGATTATGTAGCGATGAGCGGTTGTTGCAAAAAAAAAAACAATCGACTAAATCGAAAATTTTAAAAGAAACTATTGCGTATTCGATTGTCGATTTAACAGTTGCTCGACGCGAACTTTCGATTATTCGAATAACAATCTAGGCATGGCGCAAACGGCGCGCGGTAATCGGGAATCGGGATCCGGATCGATATTGTGTAGAACAATCGATGTACTACAAAAGTATTAAATTACGCAGGGGCCCGGATCGGAGTTGCGTCGATTGGTTTTAAGTTGACAGTACTTCAATTTGTGTACCTTGTTTCCATTATATTTTATTAGTTGGTCCTTCAGCAAGGTCACGTGCGCGGGTGTTAATTCCGAACTTCTCTATCTCATTGGTCAATAACAATCGAATAACGTCGATTATTTTCGACTTTTATACAACGGTACAGGACCTCCACCATCCCATGGCCCTGTCAACCGTCTGATTATACGAACCAAATCGCTGGTGTGCGCATCCCGTCGTTGGGTTCTGTTGTTCCCTGCAGGTGCGCACGCTTAACCATCGCAGTAACCATCAGTCAATCAGTTACTCAGTAACGAAGAATTTTATATATACCTAATTTAGCCATAGAGGAGTAAGGGGGGAACGGAAACATCTTAACTGGGGCCAAATGTCAACCTCACCTGCGCGCCTCACCGACGGCGACGGTCACAGACCGTCGTGGTGCTTCATTAGACAACGGACAAGGCAATGGTGACCGAGCAATGTCGGTATAACTATACACCTGGCGTAGGACACCTTAATGTTGTAGGAGACAAAGCACCACATGGACACCGGTCTACTGAGATTTCTTTCACGATAAAGATGCGTCAGACCCACATGATGGGCACATGGAATGTGCGCGGCCTGCTTCAACCAGGAAAAGTTACTAAGCCGCCTCACCAAGGCAAGGTAGAGATCTGTCGAGGGTGACGTGGGTATCACCTGATGGCAACCATCGTTACCACATAGACTACATTCTGATAGGATCAAGATGGAAAACTTCCATAAGGAATATTCACACTCTGCCCGGTGCCGATTGCGGATCAGACCACCAACTTTAAGTAACTACTTTAACTCAAACTGAGACTGGCTAGACACGTGCAAAGCCGAGGAAAATTCCTGACTCCAATCGAAAAGAATTGGTCTTAGTGGACTAATTTGAATACCAAATCAACATCCAGATCAACTGTGAGGTCAGGCAGAACATCTCTTTGAAACCGCTGTAACTGCATCTAAGCCAACCATAGTGGTCATAGTGGTAGCCTTGCCCTTGTCCAAAGGTTAGAAAATATTGGCATAAGAGATGTGCCGTTAAAACTATTTATCGACTACATAAAGAATAGAAAACAAATGGTCAAAGTTGGTGACAATCTTAGTACCAAGGAGAATATTCCTTTTGGAGTACAGCAAGGCAGCGTACTTGGGCCCACTTTATTTCTATTGTACATAAAGGTAATCCTAGACTCTCAAATTAACTGAAACAACAAAAACGTCCTGATCTACGCCTAATCACAGGACACGATCACTATAACAGCATCTTTTCACTATAGGTGTCACGGACAGTCCTCTATGCAGAGAATAAGAATAAGAATAAGAATAAGAAAAACTTTATTTGCAAACACACTGTAACTAATACACTACATTACATATTAGTTACATATTTATAGAAAAACATTAAACTACAATACAATACACATACAATATTTAGATCGATTTATCTATAGGTAGTCAAAACATATTAGCGACAGTGTGCTTCACAAAATGGTGGATCCTCAGTTAACGTCAGAACTTATGGTCCTGACACTGGTTTTCAGGATCACCATAGTCCTTTCTGTCCTGGCGGCAATATTGTATGAAATAATTAAGTAATATATACATACACACTCGAGCATGTACACCTAAATATATACATACAGATACAGAGCATGTCTAAAAGTGGAGGACAGCAGCTCATGTGCTCACGGAATGCACGGGAGTGGCAGAGCTACGTCCTATCGTCGCGCGTCGTCGAACGTCCTATTTAGGAAACTCCGAAACGCTCCAGACTGCATGCGCCAACATCAAGAAATTGATCGCGATCCTGATGCGCGTAAGCAGATGATACAGCCATTGTGTTTAATGGTAGTTCATGCGAAGATGTACAAAGAAAAATTGAAAATGGGCTGGCTAAAGTAGCTGCCTGTCAGAAGTCTAATCTACTGATATTAATCACCCATAAAATCAATTATGTCTGTTTCATAAAAAATGTGAGAAAGCCAGAAAATAATTTTTAGCTTAAAATTCATACATGCTTTGGGTTTTTAAGACTCTTCGACATGAGGCTGACAAAGAACTTTTAATTAAAATCTACAAAGCGCTGATCGAGAGTGTAGGGTTTCAATATGGGGTGGCGTTAGCAAAACCAAAATGCTCGATTTGGAAAGAACGCAAAGGTCTCTACTAAAGGTTATATAGTTTTTGCCGCGAAGCTTTCCCACCACCTACAAAACTATGCGGACCTCTTGATTATTAGAAAATCATACATATATTCTACCGTACCTATTAAATAATTACAAGACCCTTAAATTTAATCCTAATATTTTAAATAAAAGAAGAAACTGGAATGTTGTCGATGTTAAATCTGTTAAGACTAGCTTTGCAAAAAGACAGTTTTTAGATTAAGTGCAGTATTATGCAGGGTGGGTAAAAAATCGTGGATCAAACGAAACAGGGTCATAGTTGAGGTTATTTGCAGTAAAAAATTTCTCTTTGGTAGAGCTCCAACTTGATCACCTAAAAAGTTATCGTATATAAGTTATATTATAAGTTCCATCGTCCAAGGTCGCATTCTCACTTATTTCGGACTTGTTTCGCGTCAGGGGGATACATCAGTAGAACGCCTTGTAGTACAGGGAAGAGTTGAAAGTACAAGCTCACGTGGCAGGTCGCCTATGCGCTAGACTGACCAGGTGAAGTCTGCGCTTGATGGCTCACTCCGCGAGTGTACGAGAAAGGCAATGATGCAAGAGGAGTGGCGAAAGATTGTGAAGGGTGTCACCAACCCTGATGTGACGACCACGACCAGTTTGGCAAGAGTGTGACGACTAAGTAGTCTAGCAATAAGTTCTGTTATAAAGAAAAAAAAATTTTTAATTACAAAAAAACGTTTATTACTTTTACAGTGTGTTAGTTTAATAAACAAAAATGAAACCATTAAAAATAGAAAAAGCTTATTCGAAATGGTCTCCATTGGCAGAAATACAGTCCATTAAATGTTGAGGCCAGTGATCACTCCACTCCACGCACTCTTTTCATGGGGAAATTCTTCACTGCCAATCATATGGATTGTTTTAGGGGCTCCAAATTATCATGGAGTTTAGAGCAAGCTGTACTCTCTAAAACTGACCATAAATCATAATCCAGCGGATTAAGATCGGGACTAGACGACGGCCAGTCTTCAGCTCTGTTGATGTCCGTGACGTTTACTTCCAACCAAGACTGCGTGGTCCGAGCTATATTACCCGGCGCCGAGTCTTGCTGGAAGGAACATACTTGGTTATTGAACATGGTGTTATTACGGGGCTTAACTACCTTCTTAAGAATTGTATCTTGATACACTTTCATTTTTCACAATAATATGGCTTAGTCACTCCTTCATACCTAACTCCCCACCAAACCATCACTGAAGTCGGATAATACCCACGTTGCACTCTATCGACTAATTGACAAGCTTCCTTAGAGCTTTGAGCATAAATACGGTCACTTTGTTTGTTGCTCAATTGTAAAAAGTTTCTCATCCGTAGGTATACAAAAATTTTCTGTGACCTAACTTTGACTAATACCATAGAGCGTATTTATATTGGTTATATGCTCTAAGTTGGCTCCGTATCTACTTTGTATAATGCAATTACAGTGATTCTGTCCTCTTTATTACCCCACTCAATTTTAATATTGCAAAATGTTGTACAATATATTGGCGCCGAAATGAGAACACACCATGAACAATTGTATAAAAATCAGATTCCAAATTCAAATGTAATATTTTTTTTATTTTTAAGTGTAATTGTAAATAACAGTATTTATGGCCAGACTAATATATAAGTAATCATAAATATATTTTTCTTCTTATGTTCCCATGAGAGCTCAATGGGCCACTGGCTACTTACACAGACATTTTTATTATATACTAGCTGCGCCCCGCGGTTTCACCCGCGTAACTTTCGATCCCGTGGGAATATCGGGATGAAAAATAGATGTTGGCCGATTCTCAGACCTGCTCAATATGCTCACAAAATTTCATGAGAATCGGTCAAGCCGTTTCGGAGGAGTATGGCAACGAAAACTGTGACACGAGAATTTTATATATTAGATGTTACCGGAAATATATGAAATTTAGGAATTGTATACCTACCTACATTTCCTTGGAAATGTAGGTATACAATTCCGAAGCTATTTCTAACTCCTCCTAAGCGACAGGACCGATTTTGACGATTTTTTTTGTGTTTGGGATATGAGAATGGGCAAATCAGCCCACCAGATGGCGCTGAAGTCAGTATAATTATAAACAATATTGTATTTTGATATACCGACTTCTATCAAAAACTGTATTTCAAAACAACACTTTTTGAGTAAGTAGGTACGAGGTAGTTTTAAAATTGTTGTTTTTCTATTTGTTAGTTCCGGCTAATTTTCAAAATAAAACGACTGGACCGATTTTGATAGCAGATACAATAAAAAGTAACTTAGGCTACTTTTATGTAAGGTGGGTGGACCATGGAATTTTTTTTTTTTTATGATATAGGAGGGCAAACGAGCAGCCGGAGCCATTTTCATACTTACTATACTTACGCACCGCACGAAACGCGACAGCACAGCTGTCATTTTCCGCCAGTCTCGTGTAAGCGAGAGGTACCTACCTCCCCGGTCGTGCCGGCCCAATTCGACTGCATGCAAGCATGCAGTGTGGCACTACCTCTTACCAAAGTAACTAACTGCTAACGAGTTAACACTTCTTATTCGTTTATTTACTGGTTAAATTAAGTAAACACATTATTAAGTAGTACTATGTTTTATTATTCATCCTAGAAATAACTCTTTTTTACCTAACTTTAAACTTAAACTGAAGTTTTATTAAGCTCTTCCAAATGGCCTTGCAAGAAACACGGCTCCAAACAAGGCCAATATTATTCATCAGTAGTTACACTTAAAAAAATAATTTTAACAAAAAATATATCCGATTTTACTAGAACTACATAATAAGCTCTATCACTTAAGGGAAAGTGCTCAATATACTTTTATCGTCCATCATAAGGTCAACGAACATTACTTGAACACCATTGTATAACTAAGAATATATGTAATAATGGAAATTATTTAAAAATAGTAGTAATGAGTATTATATTGGCATCAAAGAACTTGCCAATTCGTTTCATAATGAAATTAAAACTTTTTTTTACCCGAAATGGCCTTCTCATGGGGCTGTTCTTGTAAGGTCAAAATATTTCTAAGAAGGTGAAACTAAGAACTACGAATTTTACGAATTAGTTATATTAAAATAATAGAAGCTACAGCTTAAAATAATAATTTTATGAACAAAAATTAAGTAAGTACCTTCAAATATATATAGTTTGTAAATATTCCTTGTAAGGCCCATGTACCATATAGCAAGGCCAACCGTTAATTTTTATTGGCCTTATAAGGACTACTGGCTTTCCTAAGAACACTACCAATATTTTAACTTAACTTGGGACAAAACTATGTTTTACGATAAACATATCCTTATACGAAATAGGAAGACATTTTAAAGTAAATAAGAAGCCATTTTAAAGTGAATAAGAAGGCATTTTAAAGTAAATAAGAAGGCATTTAAAGTAAATAAGAAGTAATTTTAAAGTAAATAAGAAACCATTTTAAGTAAATAAGGCATTATATTTAAATAGGAAGGCATTTTAAAGTAAATAAGAAGGCATTTTAAAGCAAATAAGAAGGCATTTTAAAGTAAATAAGGCATTTTAAAATAAATAGGAAGGCATTTTAAAGTAAATAAGGCATTTTAAAGTAAATAAGGTATTTTAAAGTAAATAAGGCATTTTAAAGTAAATAAGGCATTTTAAAGTAAATAAGGCATTTTAAAGTAAATAAGGCATTTTAAAGTAAATAAGTCATTTTAAAGTGAATAAGGCATTTTAAAGTAAATAGGGCATTTTAAAGTAAATAAGGCGTTTTAAAGTAAAAAAGGCATTTTAAAGTAAATAAGGCATTTTAAAGTAAATAAGGCATTTTAAAGTAAATAAGGCATTTTAAAGTAAATAGAAAGGCATTTTAAAGTACATACGGTATTTTAAAGTAAATCATCATCATCATCATCAGCCTATTTTTGTCCACTGCTGGACATAGGCCTCCCCAAGTGCACGCCACTGAGCTCGATCTTCAGTTCTCCGTCTCCAGACCGTGCCTGCCACTTTACGTATGTCGTCACTCCATCTAGCTGCAGGGCGTCCTACACTACGCTTGCCA
>LUGF01052897.1:28645-38849 GCA_001625245.1 Calycopis cecrops | reverse complement strand
CTCCTCTCTTAATCATTAAACCCGCCCTTCGTGTGACGATAGCCATACGGCGTCGTCACAATATAAAGAGCAATAATAACTTGCAGCACAAATAAAGGAATAAATAAGAGAATTGAGACATACAACAATAACAACAAATATCACTGAAAAATACCATTACAAAATTATATTTTAGTTATTTTAATTCAAGAGTGCAGATGCTGCAAGCGCCCGAAAATATAATTTTATCAACTTTTATACGCACTTCCAGTTAGTACGGAACTTCTCACCCTTGACTAGTTTCTCCACATACTTAAGATAACTCTCCTTATCTGTACTCCATAGTTACAGAATTCAATAGCATGACGTAATTATGACCAACATTCCGGTTCTTTGACGTAAAAAAAGTAGCATTGTGTTTATGTATCTTCCATTGCATGCACACATAATATGAACAGCAATCTAAATACAATGATCCCCTGCTGGTAATTAATACTTCTACATATAAATATATCTTATATAGTCTGACTGAATATATAAGAGGATGTGGTTTTTGTATGTATGACTAGCTGTGTCCTCCAGTTTCAATCGCTCATGTGTCGTACCGTATATAGCTTTCAATCTTCCACTGCATATGTGCTATCTAATGCCAAAATACTTTTGAAAATCGATCCAGTAGTTGCCAAATATAGCGCGTTAAAAAAACTCGTCAGCTTTATAAGTAAGAGGTAGTGCCACACTGCATGCATGCAGCCGAATTGGCCCGGCACGACCGGGGAGGTACCTCTCGCTTACACGAGACCGGCGCGAAGTGACAGCTGTGCTGTCGCGTTTCGTGCGGTGTGTAAGTAGCCGGTGGTCCATGAAGGTGGAAGGAGAAAGGGGGGCAGCGCATCTGTATAGTCTCTATGCCGATGTCTATGGGCGTCGGTAGTCATGAAAATGGCTACAACTGCTCGTTTGCCCCCCCCCCCTACACCATAAAAAAAAAGCTTTATAATTTGTATAGATGCATAACTCATTAAATATGTACTGTAACATTTTCTTTTTTCACGACAATCTGAAAATAAGTTAATTTTAAAGAAATAAGTAAATGAGTTGAGATGGTGTATCTAAATATCACCACAGTTTCATTCGCGTTAAAACTATAACAGGACGATCCATTTTTTGGGATGGATGTCATTTTAATGTTGTTCCAGATTATAATCTTTATCTGAGGCAATATTTCATTCAAAGCTTTTCAGTAGTTTCTGCGTGAAAGAGTAATAAATATACATAGGGGAGAGCGGGGCGGGTACTAACAGATTTGGTGTTATGTTTTATTATATACTATAATAATAACTTTTTTGATTTATTTTGTGTTTTTTACATGGATTGGTTATTCAGGTAGGATATAAGGTACACAAATCATGAGTTAGGTTAGTGATTTCAGAAAGAGAGATATATCAAAACCAAAAAAAGTCATTTGTTAATACTAACCCCGTGTAAGGGGTAAATATTAACGTAAGGGGCAATTATTAACAAACACTAAGTTATATTATGTACTTAAGTAAAATGTAATTTATATTAATGAAAACGTGTTATTGATTTTGGGTTTAAACAAATCAGCACTTTTTATGATAGAAACTGAAATAATATAGCATGTTTTATATCATTACTAATAATAAAAACACGATCAATTAATTATTGTTACAGTCTAAAGATTTTTAAGCCTACAATATACATACTTTAAATTTAATATTTAAAAGAAGTTTAAATTTTTCAGACAACTCAGTAGTCTGTGTCTTTATTAGTTGGAATAAAATAGTATTATAACATAATATACCAATACACAAATGACCAACTATTGGTCAAACACGACTAATTTACCAGACTTTATGTTTTAAACAGAATTCTATTCAATGGATTCAATTAATTTCATTCCTAAAATCAAAATTGAGGCATATTATAGATTCGCCTTACGTCATAAATAGAATTAACATAAACCAATGCGCTGGAACTATGAGTATTTACGGAAATCAATACGCTTCGGTTGACCTTTGCCATGTCAATATTCTTGTTGATATAAAAGCGATAGTGAGCCGCTGACCGGGAACAAAAATAACGAAGTTTACATCCTTATCATTCAATTTTAATAATAAATGGGTAATAATGCGGCATGCGTTGCAGAAGTGGGCCGGCACAACTTAGGGTCAATTCACACCAAAAGTGCGGCGAAGCGCAGCGAAGCGAAGCGCATTTTCAGTGTCATATAAATTTAAACTTTATTTTCATTACTGTAGTACTTATTGTCGAATTCTCGCGACTTCCGCGCGGATTCCAGCGAATTCTCGCGCAATCGCTCGAATCCGCGCGACTCGTTCGTTTCTCATGCGATAATAAGTATTATAGTAATTATTATAAAGTTGAAATTCATATGACACATAAACTGCGCTTCGTTTCGCTGCGCTTCGCCGCGCTTTTGGTGTGAATTGACCCTTAGGTACATTCCGCGCACAACTCCTGAGTTTCGCGTTGTTTGCGAAAATCGGTATTATTCCGAGTTTACACCAAACGTCCGGCCCGGCCGCTGCGTGGAAAATATGAGAAGTAAAATCGTGTAAAATAAAAACTGATACGGTCTTATTACAAAAAAGTTGTTAAACCACGCTCAAATCGAAGTTTAGTTAGCCCACAACTAACTTTAGATCGTGGTTCTAAACCTGACCTTATTACAAAAGACAAAATAAGCTTGGACCGCTTAGTACCACGTTTTAGTACGGGAGCTAAGTTTTGTCCATAGATTATATATAAAACTCATTCATTCGTTCAATGATATTACGTTCCGTCGTAAGAAAGAGCAATAGGTATTATGTTAAATCAATGATTTTTGCCCTAATATAATATATTGATAAGTCCAATCTATATAAATTTGTTATTTTAAATATTTGCTATAATTCTATTTGTATAACAATTAATAAATCTATTCAAAATCAATACTATTTAAATATACCAACTCTTACGAGTAACGAAACGTATTTCGCGCCAAAATATAAATAAAATTCTTTATAACTTAAGTTGTAACAAAACAAAACAGAAGTGTCTTGCCAGTTACTTCATAATAGTTGTGTTGTTAGCTTGTGCATTGTGCGTACCGTAATATTACCTAGAGGATTATCCTGGAATCTAAGAAGGAAAGAGGTGAAAATTGGAATACCGAAAAAAAGTATGTGTAAAAGAAATATAGTATAGAAAATACCATTTATTAAACATGTTTAAACAAAATTTTATTTAAAAAACTGTATTTAATATTATTTTTAGGAATTACTAGGCAATATTATTAGAAATTCAGTATATATAATAGAAAATAAATCCACAAAGAGCAATGTGGACATACAAAAATGTGAAGAATGGAAAAATATTACAAAGAAGTAAGTGGTTTGATTTATATAATATTATCTCTACAATTATTTACTGAATTTAAAAAGAATTAAAATTTTTTAGGTTAAATGAATTAACAGGCAAAACTAGATCATGTGGGCAGGTTAAGCTTGCCTGGAACAGAATCAAATTGACTGCTAAGGATAACTTGTCTTCTCATAGACAGCAACAGTGCCATCACAGGAAGACTTGACGGTTAAGTCACTCGCCCCACATGATTTTGTCATAGATTGTAATAAGTACGATATTGATGCAGTACAACTCGAGGTAAGCATTCTAGTTAATCGAGCACCAAATAAGATTTCATGCTTTTTTATAGCTTATGGGGTCAAGCGAGCAACTTGGTTTTCGCAAACCTCATAAAACATTGGCAGAGCCATTATTTATAGAGAGGTATCATGTGAAGAATTGGTACTCAGTGATCGTGCTGGCCTGATTTGTATACAATACAGCAATAGTACTTCCTCTTACTAAAACACATGATGTGATGGTATAAGTGGGTCAACCATAAGTAGGTAACACAATTGAACCTTGTAAGAAAAAATTAACTTCACACCTAGGCACTTGAGTCCAAACTTTATTTATAGAAGTTTCTTTGTTTGTTATTGAATAATGTGTTTGTTATTAAAGTGTTGGGTGTATGAAGTCAAATTATTTTTAACTTTTAGATAAATAACAAAATAGCAGTCAGCAAGTAATTTTCAACCCCCATACTACCACCATACTACCACCATAGTGCCAATTGACATAGAAATATAACATAAAACTCCAACGAAACAAGGTTATATATCATAAATAAAACTGCATTTATATTTTTTATATTATATAATTATTAAAATAGTTTTCTCTTAAGGCACACCTAGAAAGTCACCAAAATATACAAAAAAATAAAAAAGTTTTCCATTATTGCCAATTTATTTATAACTGGATGCTTAACTTATAATGAACATTTGTATTTACAGGTCTAACATCAGAGATACAATTAGAGACAGCAATATAGCATTTTAAAAAAGACATTTAGAAATGTTGGAGGTAGAACATAATTATCATGTTAAAATATCTGAATTAAAAAATAAAATCTATAATTAGAAATACAGATATTAGTATGTGATAAAAATCTTAGAATTAAAATTATTTAAGTAAGAAGATTGTATTTTAGTATTTAATTGATGAGTGCATAAAAAAGTGAAATAATACTAGTCTAGTAAGTAAATAAGGTTGTTTGTTTTATTTAAGGAAATTATTGATGATTGACAATGATCTGTATTTATCACACTAATATATTTTATATATTATAACAAACTAAATATTAAATTAATATTATTGTAAGTAATAATATCAGCTACTCTCTATTATGCATACCATTATATTAGGTAACCATATTAATATACTTTATAATTTATGATTGCTTGGAGCAATACAACTACCAATAATAACCAAATAAATATTACTTTATGGGAATATACCAAATTAAAATTAATATCTAAATTTCATTTTAATTTAGATATTAATTTTAATTACACAGTACAATATTAACAAACAATAATTCTAGTGAGTAGGTACACATTTATTATTACTTAGATAGTATTAGAAATATAAAAAGGTATAATTATTCAGACAAACACACACACAATTTGCACGTTTACTAAATACCTTATTATTGATATTCTAGTTCTGATAAACTTAAAAATATTGCTTCTTAAATCTCTGTTTTATATATATCCATAATTTTTAGATCAGTCATCACAAACCACCTGAAACAAATGGATAGTAAATTAATTATTCCATACAGATTATTATTTAGAATTTTATTATTAGAATATTATAAAAAAAGCTATTCAGATTTGAAAGTAAAATCTTATCATTTTATGTAAATATCTAGAATAACTGGCCTTACTAGAAATGTTATTTTTTAAAGATACATAGTATAATATGTGCCTGCTTATTATTTAAAAGATAGTATAATATGTACCTGCACATTAATTAATGGATATCCTCTTCTATTTATAAATGTTTGACCCCATTCAGTGTTTACATTTTTTTTTATTTTAATGTGAGTACAATCTATAGCACCAATCACTGTTGGGAAGTTAGCAATGCTGCGGAATTTACTCATATTTGATTCTTGTTCATTTAGTGAAACCGGCATTCTAATGTATATTATAATATTCATTCTATTAGCTAGTTGTGCTAAAGCTTTCGATATATTCTTAGGTACATATTTTGCTCACATCTAGTTGTGACACGCCATGAAGATCTGCAGTACAATCTTGAATCTGGAAATACATAATATAATAAATATATAATATGAAGAGATTTGTGAGTTCAGTAATACAGTTGAATATCAAACAAACACTTACTTCATGCCGACCCCAGCTTCTAAGTGCACATACTACTTGCATCTCAGGTATTATTGCTACTCCCCGAGCGTCGTGAGGCAATTTATCTTTAATTAAATCCACTATTTACGATAATCGTTTCGTAAATAATATATTTATGCTGAAAATTTCATCACTCAATTCTCCCAAAGGATTTACACTTAGACGATGTTTATTTGGTCGCCGGATGGTACGTAATGTATTAATGTCATCGATATCATTAAAATCCATAGAATCAATTACATTTATGTCCATTTTCTGTAATAATTCTTTAATATAGCCGTTTCACACGTAACACAACTCACAAATATGTTTGAAATGAAGCGAATTTGACATGTGCCCTTGAGATTTAGTCCCGAGACTAAAATTTAAACTAGCCCTCGCGCGGGTTTAAATATAGTACCATAGCCAAACGTGGTCTAAAGCCTAAACCATCGTTTGTAATAAGAATTTACGATAAACCACTCTTTAGTCTCCGATTCAGCGCTAGTCCACGTTTTGTAATAAGGCCGAAGGAGTTATTGAATAAAACCTATATTTCTTTGTGTTCAAAACTACACGATATAGAAGTGTGGCGGTGATTCTGAGCTTGCAATCAGCTGCGCCGTACCTCAGAACTGGAGGTTTCCGGTTTCAAAAAAATTTTACATGCACGCCATACGCATTGCGAAACCGTACCGCACCTGCCCCTTTACTGCTAGTATGTTTCTTGCCCGGCTCCTCCCCCTGGACCTCCGCGCCATAGAGCAAAAGGCCCTCTATGAGACGAAGAGAGGCAAACCCCTCGAAGAGTGGCCAGATGCAGAGATGGAGCGGAGATTCCACCCGCACGATCTTCCCCATCCCGCATATAGAACCCGCACACCATATGGACATGTGTCCACGCAGGACGACCTGTGGGGGATAGACGACAGAGTAGTGGCGTATACTGACGGATCCAAAATTGAGGGCAGAGTAGGCATGGCAGTGACGGTCAGGGTGCAGGGCAGGGAGAAGAAGTACTCAATCCACAAACTCTCGGAGTACTGCAGCGTGTTCCAGGCGGAGCTCGCTGCGGTGCTCCGAGCTGTGGAAATGCTGGCGACCTATAAGGAAGCTAGCATCCTGTCGGACTCCCGATCAGCCCTGGACGCAATCAGCCAGCCATCACCCACGAACCCCATAGCCGCCGAAATCAAGATCAGGTTAGGAGAGAGGGATAAGAAAGGGCTTAAAACACGTCTCTTTTGGATAAAGGCTCATGTAGGCATCCCGGGCAATGAGAGAGCAGACGAGCTCGCCAAGAGAGCGGCTCTTACGAGTAAGCGGGCGTCAGTGTACGATCGTTTTCCCATCACCTTTGCCAAGGGCATCATACGGGAGAGAACGATAGTGCACTGGCAAGCCCGTTACTCATCAATGGACGGTGGCCAAGTAACTAAAACTTACTTTCCCAGTGTCCGGGATGCCTATAATATAATAAAAACCATAAAATTAGATAACCTCAACAGTCTGATCTTCACGGGACACGGAGGGATTAAGGCCTATCTCCACCGGTTCGGTCTGCTGGAGACACCGACCTGCCCCTGCGACTCGGGAGACCACGAAACTCTATTTCATGTTCTCCTTGAGTGCCCTAGGTTCTCCAGGGAGAGGTTGGACCTCCAGCAGGCCATTGAACTAAACGTGGCCGACGTACCCCAAATTGTCAGATCGAAAAAGTCGTTGAAGCTCTTCTTAGAATTTGCGAGACGAGCCTTGCGCCAGGCGACTAGGGCAAACGGAGCCACCTCCGTCTAGAAAAAAATTATTGTTAATTGTTGGATTATTATTTTAATTTTAATTTATTAATTGTTGTTTTAATGTATTATTGTTTGATTATTTGTCATTATCCAATTATTTGTCAGTTATTTTAGCGATTATTATGAATTTATAAATCAAATTTAAATCTATTAAAAAAAAATTCATATACTTTTTTTTATTCATAATAAATAAGATAACATAAAAATGTAATATTAAATACTGCAGAATGAGCAACGCAATCTTAAATAACGTAATCAACAATAAATAAATAAGTGATAGGATAACAGAGAAATGTTGAAGTATAATGTACAAAGGAAAAATGTAATAATATTATGTATTAAATGTAATAATGTTAAATAATAATGTAAATAACAATGAATTTAAAGTCCAATTTTATTGTATAAATAAAAATTACGATAGTATATGAAAATAATGTATAACAATATAATAGTAGCACCCACATTTTAATAAATGTATAAATGTAATCAATGTATAACTGAATTTAATAAATGTATATATGCAAACATATAAAGGAATGTAATGTACAAGAACCGGTCCCAACGTTAGGAATAAAGTTGGGACCCGTAATAACTAGGCCGTTCCAGGAAACGGAGTATCCTCAAATATGTTTAGTATAGTAGCAATACAATGTAAGGACCGGTCCCAACGTTAGGTATAAAGTTGGGACCCGAAGGAACTAGGCCGTTCCAGGAAACGGATAGTAAGGCTAGACTGGTCCCAACGTTAGGTATAAAGTTGGGACCCGCAGGAGCTAGGCCGTTCCAGGAAACGGAATATAAAGATACGAAATAAAGAAAGATAGGATGTGTGGGAATGCTCGGGGCCATGCATGGGGTGAACTGAAAAAAAAAAAAAAGAAGGTAATTATTGACTTAAATATTAATATAAGAATAAAGGTTGCTGCAAAAGCAGCAGGCATGCATGGCGCCATTAATAATAAAAATAAAAAAATTAAAAATTAAAGTGGGCTAAAGGTCCGCCAAACAGAGCTGTGTGTACAAGACATTATAATGCCAGAGACAAGGTTAGATGGCAGAAAATAATGAGTCTGGATATCTTAGAAGAAATATTGAAGTGGACAAATGAGAAAATGCGTGAACTCAAATTGAAGTACAGCAGAGAGAATCGTCCTGAATTACAAGAGCTAGATATGATAAAATTGCATGCAATCCTTGCTCTTCTTATGTATACAGCTGTATTCAAACCAAATCACGAAAATTGTGAATACCTATTTGTAACTGATGGGACAGGGAGAGAAATTTTTGAATCTGTAATGTCACAAAAAAGGTTTCTCCATTTGTTGTTATTCTTGCGGTTTGATAATGGAGTAGACCGACAAGAAAGAAAAGAGAATGATAAGCTAGCAGCAATTTCCAACATATTACGAATATTTGTGCATAACTGCCAATCCCTATACAACATTGGAGAGTGTGCAACTATCGATGAAATGTTGATAGCTTTCAGAAGTCGTTCTTATTTTGTTATGTATATGCCAAATAAACCATCGAAGTAAGGTTTGAAGATGATGTGTAAGTGCGATGACAAGACTAATTATTTTTATAATGGCTATATTTGTGGTAAGGGGTCTGGTGGTGAAACGTTGATAAACGAAGAAAGGAAGTTTATAGTTCCATCACAAGCAGTGATTCGTTTGACAAAACCTACACACGGTAGTAACCGCAATGTAACGTTAGACAATTGGTTCACATCGATTGAATTGGTTGACGCTCTAAAAAACGAGGTCTTACATGTGTAAGGTACTTTAAAAAAAAAATAAAAGAGAAATTCCTAATGAGTTCTTGTCATCGAAATCAAGAGATGTAGGATCGACACTGTATGGATTTACCAATCAAATGATGAATGATTTCACACGTGCCAAAGAAAAATAAAAGTGTGTATTTAGTTTCTTCAATGCATCATTGTGAGTCTATTGATGAAAATACAGGCAAACCTGAAATTATCGCCTATTACAATTTTAAAAAAGGAGGGGTTGACGAGACAGATAAAAAATGCTCCATCTACACCTGCAGTCGCCGAACACGAAGGTGGCCCATGGTAATATTTTATCGAATGTTGGAGATAAGTACGATGAATGCACATGTTTTATATCAAGCTCATAGTGTCAATGCTATTGACCGAGGAAAATTCATTAAAATTTTGGCTAGAACCGCGGTATTATCACCCATGCAGCGCAGGGTTTATAATACTCACATTCCACGAGATATACGCTTCAATTTAGCACGTATTTTGGGTTCTGATTTGCCACCTGAACCACAAAACTTAGAGGATAGGCCGAAAACACGGAAAACCTGTGCCAGTTATCCTCCTAAATTAAAACGCAAATCAAATTACCAATGTAATACATGTAAAAAGGATGTGTGCTTGCAATGTGCCAAACAATTACGCCCCGACTGTCAATAAAAATCACCAAAGTTTGACCAATGCCAGTTTTTTTAAATGATACCTGTGATTAAAAGATTTTTTTTTTGTTGATTAGAGTATCGTAACTATAAGGAAAAAATCAATTTTTGTTATAATTACTTGATTGATTTTTGTTTTTTTTTGTATGATTATATATTGATCTCATCTTTAGATTTTGGATTTTTGTTCCTACTTACATTATA
>LUGF01052897.1:9049-19414 GCA_001625245.1 Calycopis cecrops | reverse complement strand
CCGGCACTACGGTAGTCGCAGCCGCCTGTGCCTCTCGGATTTTATCCGTGAACGCACACGCCGCTGCTTCCACCTCCCCCGGAGTACTGAGTTGTCCCTCGATCGAGTATCCGGCTAGTCTGTCCTGAAAGATAGTCCAGTCTACCTTCTCTCTGGTCTTCGCGCGCTGTTCGTGAGTTATTGTGGTGTCTAATGTAATGAGTATTGGGTGGTGTTGGGTATCGAGGTCATTAGTGCTAAGCTAATCGTCACGTGTCAAGGTCATGAGTCGGCAGCGCCGTGAGGCGCCACCCATTGGCGGGGCGGCGCAATTCAAAGGCTTGAAGGAATTTTACCTCGCGGAATACGAGGTACGCAACCTTTTTTAACAATAATTT
The DNA here is from genome assembly GCA_001625245.1 of Calycopis cecrops. Taxonomy (NCBI): domain Eukaryota; kingdom Metazoa; phylum Arthropoda; class Insecta; order Lepidoptera; family Lycaenidae; genus Calycopis; species Calycopis cecrops. The sequence goes on along the minus strand of LUGF01052897.1, from coordinate 19,037 downwards.
CGTAGTGAATTAATATTAATTTTAAAATTTTAAGATGAACAATTGAACTAAATGAGATGAACTATTACACTTGTATATCGATTCTGATCATACTCTTAAAAGGAACAACCCTGTTGTTCCTTTTAAGAGTTTTTGTTACATAGTGTATACCTAATCTATGTACTTATAAGCTGCAAAATTGGCTAACACAAATTTCTAATTAATAAAATTTGATGTTTAAATTTGTTCCAATAATTATTATGAGATAGTAAAATTAAAATGTCTATGATATTTAATAAAAACAAATAGCTGATTAATGTTAATTACATTTAGCAATTATTAGAAAAAAAATATAATAGAATGTCAATAAATAAAATTTGAAATAAAATGTCAATAAATTAAAATTTAAATGTGAGTGAATGGAAATAAAAATAAAATGCAACCATGGAGGTGAGAGGAGAAAAGAAGTGGGTAAATAATAAATTCATATTAGGTCAGGTGGGGCAAGCGCGCCGACGGGGTAAGTGAGCCTACCATAATAATTTCGAAAACTACAGATATTATACAACTAACGACATCTTACACCCATGCAATAATCCAAAACACATTTCTATATCACAATTGAAGATGTCTCTGTTCATTACAACTTGACATATCTGCCTCAACTTGACATATCACTTTTAGTGTCATTTAAACCTGTTACCAAAGTTGAGCACGTGTTATTAATCTCTTAAAATCAATAAATATTTTACGTGTTACGGCAAATCAATGAGGTGAGAACAGAATTAAGATATTTTTCTTCAAATGTTTGTCTGTATTTTAGTCCTAGATAGTAAATTATGGCTTTTTTATAGAATTTAAAATCATAAACTCAAAATAATCAAGTGAGGGAAGTGCGCCTAAGTTGCAGGTAGTATGGTGCACTTACCCCAAGCCAGAAATAGTAAACTTTTATAATTCATGTTCATCATGTTGAGAACCTACTGTTTTCATGTCTGTCTTGTGATGGAGACCGTGGCTGAGAAGTAGCGGGGTGATTGATGGATAAACTATTTTAAATACCTCACAAACTGTATAAATGTATGTCTATCTCGGGGAATTTATCCCAATACACTTAAAATCGCAAAGGTCAGCCCTATTTTTAAATCCGGTAGTAGAACAAGTCCTGGTAATTATAGACTAATATCTGTTTTGCCAGTAATGTCTAAAATATTTGAGCGTATTTTGTACGATCGTCTAAATAGATACTTGTCTGAAAAGCAATTTCTCAGTAAGCATCAGTATGGGTTCCCAACAAAATCAAGTACTCTCTCGGCTGTTGTAGACTTAGTTACTAAAATTAAAACTAACATTGACAAAAAAAACATTGCTCTAGGTATCTTTATTGACCTAAAAAAGGCCTTCGATACCGTATACCATAAAAAGCTTTTATTCAAATTAAATAACATTGGCATCACAGGAACTGCATTAGGAATGTTTAAGTCATATTTGGAAAATAGAAAGCAGGTAGTAAAAATTGATAAATTTTGCAGTGCTTACCGAAATGTCACTTATGGTATTCCACAAGGATCAATTTTGGGTCCATTGCTGTTTTTAATTTATATAAATAATATAGATACTATAGGTTTGACTGGCCACCTTACACTATATGCAGATGACACATGTCTTTTTTATTTCGACAAATCTATTCATGAAATTATAACCACTGCACAAAAAGACCTAAATTTATTAAATGAATGGCTAAAATATAACTTAATAACTATTAATACAGCTAAAACATCATTCATTATTTTTTCTGCCAAAAATAAAAAGATACCCAATTTCACCCCCTTGACGATTAATGATGATGTATTACAACGCTCTACTCATGAAAAATACCTTGGCCTCTGGTTAGATGATAAACTTAATTTTAATATACACATTAACCACATTAAAACAAAGTTCAAATCAATATCAGGAGTACTTAACAAAATTTCCACTTGCATACCCCCAAGAATCCGAAACATTTTATATAACTCATTAGTAAAGTCACATTTAGAATATTTAATTCAGGTGTGGGGATCAACTACAGTTTCAAATATTAGCCCTTTACAAAGAATCCAAAATAAGATAATTAAAACTCTATATAATTACGACTATTTTACTCCAACGACACAACTTTATACGCATACAAAACTTACGAATATATCACAACTTTACACATACAGTACATGCATTTTAATAAAAAGGATTAAATCAGGTTCCTTACAATCAGAAATTAAAATTTATGAAACATCACATGCTTCGAAATTAAGAAATAAACATAAACTGCAAATTGACAAAGTAAGAACCAATTACGGTAAAAAAACAATTCTGTTTGAAGGAGCACAGTTATTTAACAAATTGCCAAATGAAATAAAACAATGTGAAAGTATAAAAATATTTAAAACTAAACTTAAAGATTATATTTTATCCTCGTCATAGTAACTAAAGAATTCTCATATCTAACGGCCCAGATGTTGAAAATGTTTCTTACTTATATTTAAAAATCATTGTATCTCATTTTAAGTGAATTGTAAAATTCTTATGAGAAATAAAGTTTCTTTAAACCTAAATATTTTTATTTATATATTCTTGATATTTGCTTTTCAGACGCCATATACGTATGTATACGTATGTAATCGTATAGTTTGTTTTTTTCTTTTGTTCGTTACTTACTTTATGGCAGTTAGACAACTCCTTTAAAGTCCTCAAGCAGATAAGTCAATAAGTAAATACTTACTAAAATAATAAATCCTAAAATTCAATTTAATTTTTTTTAAGATGGTTCGTACCTATAAAAGAAAAGCTGACAAGCCTTATTGGTGTAGAGACTTTAATGTCAGGCAGTTGACGCAGTTCGATCAGGCCTACCTGGATATGAAGCAGCTAAAACCTATGGTATACCTAGTAAAACAATCATAGATCACGTGACAGGTCGAAGGGGCCAAAAATCATCTACCCAAGGCAGACCACCAGCTTTGTCAACTGAAATTGAATTAGAGCTAGCTGACTGTCTACATATTATGGAAAGGCATGGCTTCGGGTTAAGTCGGAAAGAGGTTCTAGAACTAGTTGGCGAATACGTTAAAAAAAACAATATAAATACACCATTTACCAATGACATTCCTGGAAACGATTGGTTTTCTAATTTTATGACTCGACATAGATTGTCATTAAAGAAACCTCAAGCAGTTGAGATTGCCCGTAAAAGAGCAGCAGATCCTTTCATTATACAAGAGTTTTACGGCATTGTCGAAAAAGTTATTAAAGAACTAGGGATTGAAAATAAGCCAGAGCGAATATATAACATAGATGAGACAAGTTACAGTGTTGCAGTGACCGTCAAAAAACCTAAGTGGTTGGCTTAAAGGGATATCCTTCAACTAGAATAACATCATCAGCTGGCAAAGCAAATACAACCATATTGATTGAGAGCAACGCAAGTGGAGGCAAAGGGCATCCTTTTATAACTTTCGAAGGTAAGCATGTATGGAGTGGATGGATATCTGAGGAAGCATATCCAGGTACTTTGTACACCGCAACATCTAATGATTGGATTGAATCAGAAGCTTTTGCAGAGTTCATGACAAAAAGTTTTATTCCAATGGTCAAAGATGAGAAAGAGCCAACACTTCTTATTTATGATGGTCATTGCACGCACGTGCAGCTCGCTGTGTTAGAAAAAGCAAAACAAAATAATATCACCATCATAAAATTGCCGCCACATTCGAGTCACCTTCTTCAACCAGTAGACCTAAGTGTATTCAAACCGTATAAAGATGCATGGGACCAGGAAATGGTTAAATGGCAACGCATATAAGGGTGAAAAATTACCTAAAGATCAGTTTTCAGCGATAGTGGGAAGAGTTTGGAGTAACCTTAATTCTAATATTATAAAAAAAAAGATTCGAAAAAAGCAGAATATATCCGTTTAACAGAAATGCTGTACCGGAACATAAACTAGACCCAGAAGCCCTTAGACGATGGAAGAAACACCATGTAAATAAATCTAAAAACGAAGCACTCGCTTGTAGCTCACCATTAACCTTAACTAAGTTATGCTTTAATAGAATTAAATTTTATTTTAAAATAAGTTTGCTAAGCATCGTTGATTCAAAGTCGTTGGAGAAAATATCTTTTGAAGATTTATTAATACAATCTACAAAACAATCGAAGACTGGTAATGTCAAGAGAAAGAAGGTAAAAATATCTGCTAGTGCAGAAGTGATAACGCATCAGGACGTCATTGAAGATTGAAACATAAGGAAGATGACAAAGCTAAAAAAGAACAAGAAAAAGAAGAAAAACGAAAGCAACGAGAGCAAAAAAAGAAAAATGTACTAAGTAAAAAAAAATGAGAAACTAAATAAAGAAAATGTAAAGAAAAGTGACGAAAAGAGTAAAAATATGAGACTGACAAAAAACAAACAATCGCATGTTACTGGTCCGCAAAGCTCAAGGGGAACTTTTCTTGAAATAGAATTATCTAACTTAAACTTGAACGTCCATGACCCAATTGAACTGTTACAAGACGATTCTTCGATGCTTGAATGCCTTGCAAGCTGTTCAAAATCATCCCAGCCTTTGACGTCAAAATTGAAATTTGTTATTTTAGAAGACAGATATTTAAAATTCGATGAAAAACTGACCAAATATATTTTTACAGGTAAAAGAATAAAACAACCAGCAGACTTTACTTTACAGGGTACTGATGAAAGATGTACTATTAAAAAAATAAAATATGAGATACAAAACCACACCAAGAAAACAAAAGCGAAAATAAAGCAAAACAAATTTAAGATAGAAGATGACTTAGAGGAAGATAGTGATTATACGATCCATGATTCAGATACTTCAGATATGAACCTAGAAAGTTACCGTAATATTTACTTATTATAACATAACTCAGATGATGACGATAACGGATTTACGGATTTTAGGCTCACCGATATAGAGTATTATAAAAAGACATCAAACAAATTAAAGGAAGGTGACTGGGTTCTAGTCAAGTTTTGTACAAAAAAAAAGTGTAAAACATTATGTAGACCAAATCTATCTATATATATAAAACTCAAACGTGACATAGCCAGCTATCAACGCACAGTCCAAACCACTGGACGGATCAAGCTGAAAGGCATCCAGGTAGATGTTACGACGTAAGCATCCGCTATGAAAGGATTTTTAGAAATTCAACCCCTAAGGGGGTGAAATAGGGTGTTGAAGTTTATATGGATTTCTTAGACATAAAACGCGGGTGAAACCGCGGGGCACAGCTAGTTATTAATATAAATGATGACATTCCAATGATAAAATACGTACGAAAAACTCAAACAAAACAAAGAGGTTCGCTTTTTGTCTATCCTAATTTTATTTTATTTTATTTTTATTTTATTTTATTTATTTGGTAAGCCAACAGATTTTACATTTTCTTTACATTCGTTTTGAAAACAATAGGTATTTAATATATTAAAATGCAAATCCAATAATAGGCTAACTCAACATTCATGCGTGAGTCATTATGTATAAACTAAATTAAAACTTAAACTAAATTAAAACTATAGCATAATATTTTTAGTATACCTATAACAGGTTAACATTCCTCCACAACAAAAGAAACAAAAATGTTATATTCATATATGTATATAACAAAATGGAAGAACCAAATTATGTGCTGGCAGTTAATTTATAGTTATAAAGGGCTTTTTTGTAATTTGGACGACATATGCGAGCTGAAACATGTTGCAGATATTGTGGCAGTTTTGCCGAAACCCACAATAACACGTCGTGGCCAAATATTATTCAGTACTAATTTTATTGATAAATTTAATTTACAGTAAGGAAATGATTTATTTAGATATTTGGAGATTCATATTCATTTTTTTTATTTCATATATTTTTGTTGTCTCTTGTCTTGTTATAAAGTTGACAAAGATTTTTTTTTGTTTGTTATTTTTGCTCAATTTTATTTAATGTGTCAAATTGTTTAAATACTCAACTCAATACAACTAACCTAACAACGACTGAAATGTTTCCTACTTTACCATGTAAGTCCTTGCGTGCCATCCGCTAGATACTAAGTAAAATTGTTTTTTGTATTTTATTAATAACTATAAATAAGTACATATAATAAAGCTTCATTTAATTAATTAAAGATGTCTATTATTCCAACCCTTGGAAACGAAACCTAACAAGCTAAGTAGACAGGGTTTCTACTATTGGGGAGCACTTGATGTCTATTAATGGTGTATTGTTTTGTTTGTTGGTTAGATTGGTCAAAATGCCACCTATAAAAGGGCAGATGTACCATTACACTGAAGCGGGTATGGAGGCAGTAATAGACGAATGCAGGCGAGGAATGCCAACTTCAACTACGACGAAAAAATTTGGTGTGCCAAGGGTAACACTTCTAAATAAGGTAAAGGGAAAAACGCCTATTAAACGAAAAATGGGAAGAACTTGTTATCTTACAGACGAAACTGAAGCTATGCTTGTGAAATGAGCAAAAATAATGGTACAACAAGGATTCCCCATAGGGAAGGAAAATTTGTTAGATAGTGAAAAGAAAATTGTAGAAGATTTAAACATTGAGGCTCCTTTCAAAGATGGTAGACCTGGGAAAAAATGGTGCAGCAGTTTTTTGAAACGGCACCCTGATCTAATTGCCAGACAACCACAAAATTTGACTTCTTCTAGATCTTCAGTAACAACAACTCAGTTCAAAAATTGGTTTGAAGAAGTTTATACTTACAAGATAATGATTATAAGAACATCTTAAACGAACTTCAGAGAGTATTTAATATGGATGAGACGGCGTTTTTCTTGAATCCAAAAGGCAATAAAGTTTTAGAAGCCAAAGGAGAAAAATATGTTTACCAACAATTCAATTCAGACGAAAAAGAATGCTATACTATTCTTGTAGGTGGAAATGCTGCAGTCAATGTTTTACCCCCAATGCTAATTTTCAAATATGAGAGAATACCAAGGGCATTAAACATGTCAGTTCCAGAATTTTGGGGTATTGGTCGCTCTGAAAGTGGATGGATGACAATGGAAACATTTTATGAATATATTTGTGTAATATTTTTAATAAATGCTAGATGATAATAATATTCAAAGACCAGTCATATTATTCATAGATGGTCATAGTTCACATTTTTCTTACCATCTTAGCAAATTTTGCTCAAATAATGGCATTATATTAGTAGCTCTGTTTCCAAATGCTACACATTTATTGCAGCCCATGGATGTTGCTTTATTCATAAGTTTGAAGGGGGCTTGAAAAACTGCAGTTCAATCTTGGCGTTTGGATAAAATTGATAATCCTGTTTTACGTAAAGTCCATTTTTGCCCATTGCTGAATAAAGTCTTGAAAGTGACATTATCAGCTGAAGTTTTTAAAAATAGCTTCCGGAAATGTGGCCTCCTACCATGGAATCCTGAGGAAGTGTGTTCTGTGTCAAGGGAACCAACTCAAGAACTAAGTCAATTATAAAGACTGGTCAGAATAAAGGACTTTTGGAAATGAATTCTTGGAAAAATATATTGAAAAAAACAAAATTACACAGTTTAAAGATTGTGATGAATGGTCAGGCTCTATTAAAGATACAAATTTATTTAAATTTTCAAAAACATCAAAGAATTATTAAAACTAAATCAAGAAAACCTGCCAATACATAGCGACTTAAGTGATTTAAACTGTCCGTTGAATCAACAAACCAGCACTTCTGATGTGATACCGCAGAAAATCTCCACTTTTATACCATAACGACAACATCCTATTAGCCCCCCTCCTCCTCTTCACCGGGAAATTTCCCCTCGAGGCATAACTCGGAAACCGCTAAACGGAAATCCTCGAGTGGGGATTCGTTAGAACTAGGAGGAAGAGGCGCAACTTTTGGCCACACCAGAATTTCCACATCCATTCCACTCCCCAAAACCAACCCTAAACAACACCGGGAAATCTCCCCTCCAGTCCCCTACCCGAAGAACCCAAACCCCAAATCACATACACACAAGGGGTGTGTATGTGATTTGGGGTTTGGGTTTTTTCCCCATCAGGGCAGACCTAAAAGGGTACAAGAACTAGCTGTAAACACGAACAAGCTAACGCGGGGCAAGCTACTCCTGAGCACAAACCGCATACGATCTGCGGTAAAATAAAGTTTGTCCCTAATTAGAAATAAGACCTTAACTAACTTAGATATACATTAGACTATAAGTACAAACTAAAACAACTTTACAAAAAAAAAATGTCTTCCCTTCTCTCAAAACAGATCAAAATTACCCGCAAACCAAAGGAAACCACGACAACCAGGTCCCTGTGAGAGGCAGTCCACACCAAACTTACGGTGTCCAAAACACAAGGACCTGACGAAATGGCAACGAGGAAATCCCAGTCCGTTAGTGGAGAGGCAAAAACATCCGCCACACCACCATCCGACATTCCCAAACCGCCTCACAGGAAATCCCCCCGGAAAACAAAAAAGTCGGAGGGAGACGAACACCATTCCCTCTCCGGCTCCAGGAGCCAGCAGATCGATGACGTCCTATCTAAAATGGACGAAATGGACCAAATGCTTGAGGAGGTGGGAGTGCCGCGAACGACACTGGCGAGCGATACGGAAGACTCGCAGGACGGTTTCGACGTTGAGTCCGTGGGATCGGATCGTTCGGGCAAAAGACCAGTCAGTCTCCTCTTCACGTCTCCAAGAAGAGGAACTGGCATCGAAATGGACGCGGCCTCTAGGGTAGCAAACGACTATTACAAAAAGGGAAGATGGCACTGGAAACGGCGGGCAACATAAAGAGGGAGTACAAAGCGACGGCACACGACAGTCTGCAAGGACTGTACGAAACAGTGCCTTCGCTGGCGATCCCGTTCAAGGCACCTTAACAATCTGCAGCACGAATGATTTTAAGTAAAACAGTATTAAAAGTATGATAGATGTACCTTTTGAGAGGAATCCTATCTGAAAAATGTATACATTTTAGAAATATTGTGTTGCGTCTTTCGGCCGTGGCCAGCAGTTGTGGTGTCTAAAGAAGTTACAAGACATCGATCTGAACGAACGTCATACAGAGTAGTAGAGGTATTGCACGGTTTTAATCTTAAATACACTTGCAGTAAGTCCGGTTCTTCGCATACAGAATCCTCTTCAAAGTCTTCAAATAATCTGATGCCTTTTTCAGGCCTCGGTCTCATAAACGGATGTAGAGTTGTTGGAGGTCGGGGCTCGATAAATGACGGTATGTGTCTTCCAGACATCTCTAGGTCAGAATATCTGCTAGGATCTGACATTTTCAATGAAATATTCAACGAAACAATTAATTTAAACTTTTCACCAAAAAAAATACAGCCGTTTTATTTGAATTAATATTACTAACTCTCAGTATATACTGTATTAACCATGTTATTATCTTACCAACAACTCACTGGGATACACGAAATAATGAGCGCACGAAAAAAACGAACGAATTACAAATTTGAATTTGACAGTTGCCACTTAAAAAAGCGTAGACAGAGAATCCAATAGAAGAAGGCTTAGTGTACCCAAGCTGTCCTGGCCGCTCAAGTAACGATAACTTAGATAAAAAAATACAAGGGTTAAAGGCTTAAAACTGCACATTTTGAATATGAGAATACAAAAAATTGCACAACCCTGGAATTGTATCAAAAAATTTTTGAAAATTGATGCATAAGGGCATACCTAAAATGTGTATATCTTGGAAATTATTGTACATTTTAGAAATTCCAAGGTATAGAAAAACTGCACATTAACCGAAAAAACTACACACCCCTCAAATTTTCGCTAGTGATCCATTATTTTCCAAAAAAAACAGAAAAATCATCTTCTGGAATCTATTTATGGCATCCTACGGGACAGGAATCCAGAGGCACCGACATCAAGCCTCGACCGAGCTCGCGATGGAAGAAGTAAAGACAACCCTCGAATCAATCAAAGAGGGTGTGAGTGGATTCACTAAAACG
>LUGF01052882.1:152138-167606 GCA_001625245.1 Calycopis cecrops | reverse complement strand
TTAGGTAGGTATATAATATTTTATGCTTCAAAAGATTTCAAACGTGTGTATTTGACATAAATTTCAGCTTAACCATTTTACACGTTCCTGTGAAAAGGGTTGACAGGCGACCAACAAAGGGATCCTAAAAGACTTCCGTTTCCTTGTGAGGTGTGACAACTTAAAAATAAGTAAACATATGTTTTGCTTTTTTAGAACCTCTGGCCTTCTTAGGGGAATACAAAATAACAACTGCGTACCTCCCAATTTGGTGATCCTCCCTATCACCAAGCTCTTCTTCCCGACTACACGTATGGCCTACAAAATTGTTGCAAAGCTGAAAGTAGACAACTGCCTGGCGCAGCTGCTCACGGGACATGGAGGATTCAGGGCATACCTTTTCAAAATGAAATTAACGGACACCCCATATTGCTCCTGTGACGACGAGACCGAGGAGACAGTCCCACACGTCATCTTAGACTGCCCTAAATACGCGCTGGAAAGGTTTAACTGCGAAGCCCAAATCAACACACAGCTAACCACCCAAAATCTACCGGAAGTGATGGAGGACGACAAAAGAAGAAACACCTTCGTAAAATTTGCCAAAAAGATTGTACTACTCACTGGATCAGCAAATGGCTCTAAAGTACCAGCCACGTAAACATTAAAGTCAGGCAAAACGGTCAGCTGCGACCGGATGGGGTCCGCGCGCGTTTCGACTCCGCAGTCGTACCGGCTTCTGCCTGTCGACCAGGGCCTCATCCACGCGGCAAGACCAAAAACTCTAAATAAAAGAAATAAAAGAACAAAAGTTAAAATTTTAAATCAGGCGCGAAACTATACATAAGAATTTAAACTAAAGTTTAGGAACAAGCGCTGCGCCAGCTAGGGCGGCGATAATACAAAATTAACCAATTCAAAAAAAAAAAACCTCCCCATTTATACATTTAGGGTGCTTTTATAAAGAAGCAGGTTACCGGCGTCGAAATTGTCGGCGCCGACCGGTGCCGACACGTTTTGCAATGTTATCTTATGGGCTCACTTATATAGAAGCAGGTTTTCGACGCCGAAATCGGCCTGTAGTGACCATCATGTCGTCAACTTCATCGGACGATGACTTATTTATTATGGAAAATAGTTATTTAAAATGTTTGTATAATATATTAGTATTTATTATATTAGTATTATATTAATATATTAGAATTTTGAAAATGCAGGACAATGTATGTCGTGTCATACTCGTATAAGACTTGTGTTCATTAAACATTGTTTCTTCAAATAAATGTTAATATTCTTGGCAGTGCCACGATGCATGCGTGTAGCAGCACTTGGGCCGGCACGATTGAGGTGTTTCACCAATAATAATAAACTTAAAACATGAAAAAATACCCATTTTTTTAATAATATTACTTTATAGAAAATATATTAAGTACACTGATAATATTATTACGTAATTACTATTTAGTTCTACTTGTAAATAATGCACGTTTTTTTAATACTATTTCCACTTTTAATTAACATACAAACTTTCACATCCTACTAATATTATACAATTATAATACTAATATAATAAATACTAATATATTATACAAACATTTTAAATAACTATTTTCCATAATAAATAAGTCGTCGTCCGATGAAGTTGACGACATGATGGTCACTACAGGCCGATTTCGGCGCTGGAAACCTGCTTCTTTATAAAAGCACCCTTAGAGGTTGAAGTCCCTTAAATGAATTTATTTTTGGATTTAACACCCGAAGGACCCTGAAAATCCAAGTATTCTAATTGTATCATCATCATCACTGACGATGATGCATATTTAAAATACTTACGAAAATAAAGTATTTAGCAATATTTAATGTTATTCGACGGGAGGATAAAATAATATTGTCTTGTCGACTAAAATGATTTAAAAGTATTTAAATATTTTCGCAGGTAGGTACATCAATTTATTATATTTTGAAAATAATCATTTACGTTTACTGGCACAAGGCCAGTTATCGTACATTGCCCGATAAACATAAACGTAGAAGAGCTGATATATATAAATGAGCATAATATGTTGCTGACAGAACTATCGTATGCATTACATCATATTAATATATCTAAATCTTCCGACTCAACAATGTTATTTTGGAAGTACCTGATATATTGCTCTTCAAACGTTTACAATGTCTAGCCCGCGGGTGGTCGGTTCTGTTATAACTAATTGCTCGAGCCTCGGTGATTTAGGAGCCTAGTTTAGAGTCGAATTGACAACCATCAACAATTTTTTTTATCCCCCGACACAAAAATTGGATGTTGTTAGTTTAATTTCTTCGTCTGTTGTACCGTAAGTCCATCGTGCCACCTAATTCATCATCAAGAGCACTAGCTCATAAAAAGTTATTGGCAAACATTTCACTCTGTGCCAAATAAAGAATAAAACAACACAACACTAGTACATCATCCACAGTTAATTGTCTGGTACCGTTTATTGACACACTTTAAAAATCTGCGCACAAATTATACCTACTAAATCTAACTAGCTATCTAGCTAGCTAAATCATATCTGCAGTGTACATAAAGTCAAAAGTTTGAGTAGCCCTGTAGGGACAAACTAGACAATCTCATATATTATGAGAATAGTTTCAACCCCAAAAAATTTAACCAGGATGCGGGCGAAACTACCGGGGACAACAACAATTATAAAACTGCCCCAATTTCCGTATCGTCCTTTTAACTGAAGTTGCTCATCAGCGTCATGCGGTTCGTTAAGATAAACTCGCCCTAAAATATACTAGCAGTTATATTAATTAAAAGGCTATTGTTTCCGGGCATTTCTATTGAGGTTATATTGAAGATTAATAGATCAATGGGGATCAATATTTGTGGGCAAAAAGTGTATTTCTTTCGGTTAATAATATTATTTTATGACATGTCTTGACATGTTAGTAGCGAAACAAACAACTATCATATAAATTTGGGAGTAAAAAGTTTTGTATTCAGTCTCTACTAAATAATTGTGTCGTTTCAATTATAAGCACTAAAAATCGTTGTCTCTCATAAAATCCTACTATTATAATAAATTTGATAATTTCTATGTACGTTTACTTTAACGCAAACAGGACTAAAATGATTTGGACTAAATTTGACCAATATTTATTAGATTTTGGAATAAAGGTAAAATTATACGATGGTTTTGCTCGGTATCGAAGTGCTCGAATAGCTCAGTGCTGCATAGCCTCTATTAGTGGGATGTACCTACTAACGTTCTACAAATACTAAAACCAGAATTTCAATAGAAATTTCTCTATTCAGGGTTTTAGAGTATTGTGTTCTCGGAAGCGGAAAGCAAGGCTCTTTTGAATACATGCAATGTAGTCTAGTTTCTTTATTTTTTATCATGGTTTTAGAAAAAATACTTTTTTATTTCTAGTAATAAAAATATTTTTCTTCTTGTCAACTTTGTATAGTAATTAAAAAAATGGAAGTTATATTTACTTTTAAACTATTATAAAGACGGTGAATCTTTTTACGGGCATATAAATCAAAAGTTTATTCTGAACAAATTGAATTTAAGAAAAATCCTCTAGCTATAAATTTCGTTATTCACATGATTCCGAAATACCTACAGTTCCCTTGACTATTTCCGTTATCATTTCCGTTTTCCGTTTTGAATACATACTGGATAATAAAAATCTTGGCAGTATATGTTACTTTTGCATTTTGCGCTGATGTTAAATTGGGATGATATGTTAAGCTTCGAAAGCATTGACAGCCAAGGACAGTTGAAAAAATTGTGTAAAATATACAGAACAAGAGAAATATCTTGGATATTAGTTGTATTTAAAATCAATAGTACCGTTAACTAATTTAACTTAGTACATCAGTCGTATAACAGAACCTAAAAAGACCTGCCCCTAACGAATTAATGTAGGTCGACGACGTGCAACTTTTTTATTTTTATAACAATTTCAATCAATTTTTAACTGCACTTAGATAGTTTAAATACTTTAAGCAAGTTTTTTGGTAAACAAAGAGCTTAGCTTAAGCGCTATAGGTGCCTCCCCTGAGGTACCTACATCTCCAAAGCTACAAAGAACTGTATTGTTTCTAAATGTTATAAAAGTTTTTAACCTAAAATAAACCTAAAAATCTAAGATACTTTTTATTTCAATAATTAAAACTGAATGTTAAACTTGCTGGTCCTATTAAAATTAAAGCTAGACTAAATACTAATTAGGATAATTAATAGGGGTTGTAACAACTTTGAGTACTTAGGATAATTAATATTATATAAGTAGGTAAAAATCTCATAAATTTGTTATTAAAATTGAGAGTGTATTTTTTTGTATTTAATATCTAATTAGTATTTTAATGTCCTTTGATGACTACCAGCGTCTATGAACATGGATACGAACGTGTCACCCTCCTACCTACTTCCCTTTACATTAGCCACCGTAAACTCACACACCGCACAAAACGCGACAGCACAGCTGTCACTTTACGCCGAGGTCTGTGTTAGCGAGATGCATCTTACCGGTGTGCATACACAGACACAGACGCCTGTGTCAGTAACACAGTTCTTACTAGCACAGACATAGACGTTCATCATGATCATCATCTGCCGGAGAACGTCCACTGCTGGACATAGGCCTCCCCACAGAACGCCAAAGGTCACGGTGACTATCTCAATTCATTTAATAGCGTTCTACCTAATTCGCTAATGCCAGCATTGCAGAATTGAGCAGGTGAAACCAGGAAGTTCTGTTACTTATACGACATGAGCGTAAAGTGACATCTGTGCTATTGCGTTGCGTGCGGTGGCCAAGGACGGAGGAGGAGACAGGAGAGCAATGCATCTGTGTAGCTTCTAAGCAAATGTCTATGATGTTGGTAGTCATGAAAATGTCACCGACTTCTCTTTTCCCATCCTTTACGATATAACAACTTATTCCATATTCATAACAACTGACTTGGGTATCTACTGCTCAGGTCGGAGAGCTTTTTTCTAATATATAACTAGAAAAGTGTAGATGACCTAAATCCAGGCAAGATCTCTTACACTTTTTACCCCACATTCCAATTCATAATATGAATATGTTTAAAAACTATCCAGACTTTTATTTACTTAGAAGGCAAAATCCTAAGCCAAATAAAATTTTTCATTATTCATTCATGTGCGAGAAAAATGCCTTAGCTAAAATCGACAAGTCGTTTGTTTAACCCCTTAAGGCGGATCACACACGGCCCGCGGATTCGCGGAGAGGCGCGTGGCCGTCCGCGGAGGTCGCGGCGAGAGCGCCGTTCGACCGCGCGGTCTGGCGGTGTACGTGTGTTAGGTATCAATGGATTTCATAGAGCCCAATGTAACTTGAGATCCGCCTCACCGCCAACCGCGTGCCGTGTGTGATGCGCCTAACCTTTAATACGCATTGCTGTCAGGAGATTTGTCTAAAGCCGCCTGAGGCCGAAATTATCACCATATTGATACATTGGTAACATTCATAGTTAGTAGGTCGCTATAATAGGTGTTTAAGTTTAAATAATTTGATTCAGTTATTTTTTACAATTTTATGAATAAAAGTATCGTGTCACGGTGTTTTTTTTATATGGTATAGTGGGGCAAACGAGCAGTCCTCCTTTCTCCTCCCACCTCCATGGGTGTTTGAGGTTATACTGCTCTGAAATAACTCGATAGATTTTTACGCACTCTTCTGTAGGTCTGAAAACGGTCTTGCAGTTAACTTCAGCTTTTTACCTCAATATTTCGACGAACGAAACTTACGCAGGTGAAGCCGCGGGGCACAGCTGGTATGTAATGTGGAAAAT
This sequence comes from Calycopis cecrops, assembly GCA_001625245.1. Taxonomy (NCBI): domain Eukaryota; kingdom Metazoa; phylum Arthropoda; class Insecta; order Lepidoptera; family Lycaenidae; genus Calycopis; species Calycopis cecrops. The sequence continues at coordinate 161,812 of LUGF01052882.1, read as the reverse complement.
GAAGCCTCGAATTCGTGAGAAATCTTCACTCCGTTTGGACATTCACAATTTGTTACGGCTCTATGAAGATATATGCTAACACTTATCGTCGTCAGGTAACAAAATTAACATTCCAAACAGATAACCAGACACGTTACTCACGCCACGTAACCTGTACACGGCAGTTAAGAGTTGTGATGATAATTTTATAAAATGTATTTTAACAAATTAATTAATTAATCGTTAGTTCATACATTTTTGTTGGTCATATTACCGAGTCTCGTAAATTATAATTAATAGGTAATGTTAATATTATACAGATAATGTAATATTCATAATTAATTCATATGCGTGAATATTTTATATATAGTCTCTAGGTACACTGTACAGCATTTAAAACAGGCGGAGCTAGTTGACAGAAAAATCATTATTTCTACAATAATCTTTTTTTTTGAGACTATATTTTTATGTTTATTAAGTTTATGTCACAGAAAAAAAATATAATTACATTACATAATATATTATCAAATCAAAATCAATCATTTATTCGTCCGCGTCGCGAGTCTTAAACCCTTATGTCGCTGCATAGTATTATTTAAAGATTAAAATGCTGAAAAAAATTTGCAATTGGTACAAGTTGTTTGTGTTTGTAAGTTTGGAAAGTGTGCTATGTAATTTGTATAAGGGTTGATTACTATAATGCTTACAATAATATTATTGTAATAGTATATATATGTAGTATTGATTGACCTAGTAGTGTAGTATTGAATAAAAATTGCTATTCTATTCTATTCATTGGTATGTAGATTTGTTTGTTTTTTTTGGAGGTCGTATTTACACGCACTGTCACAGACCTTTCGATGGTGCCGAGTACCCAATTGACTTTGGTTTGGTCTGGCACCGCTCGCCGTAACTGTTAGTTATCAGAGCATATCCACGGGAAGTGGACTCATTAAACACCCGACGCTACTTGCGCACAAGATCCCAGCCAACTACTGCAAAATATAATGTTTTTTTCCCATTATATTCCCACTCTCGCCACTTGCCCCGTGCTCTTGTTGTTCTTTTGGTACAGAGAGCTGCGCCTTCGGTTCGGTTAGCTACGTACCTTAGGCTGCTGGTATTATGTGAGCGATAGATACACCTGATGTATCAGCCCATCATGCTGCAATACTCTATTACAATGTACAGATCGGATATCAATAATCTGTGGTACATGTACCCAATTAATCTTACAATATAATATAATTCGTTGTGATTTATTGCTGTTTAATTTTGAAACTACTGATACAGCTCCAACAAAGCCTGCGAAGCTTTACACCGCCATCGGAGCGCGAAATAAGCCGCTACTCGGCTTATAGGATAATTACACTGGCCACTATTTATCTGATTTGAATGTGGCTATTGAATCGGTCAAAAGTTTACTTTGTGTGTGCATTGTATGACTTGTTCGTAACTCTTGTAAATATTATTTTTAAAAAGTAAAAGTTTATGTTTTCTTAATTAAATTTACTACCTACATATCCATATCTAACAATGTATACTTTTTTTTTATTTTTTTTTTGTTTTATCATGAATTTCTTAAAAAATCATAGCATATAAAAAATATATGCACTGTAATAGTTAACGAGTGGTCCATTTCCATTTTGTTTATAGTATATTCGTTTTCAATAAATAAAATAGAAAAATCGGTAAGTAAGTGCCCGTTGGCGGAAGGAGACTTAAGTTGGAACGTGCTGTAACTGATAAATGATTTTATATTCATGCTCCAATGTCGCTTAAAGAGCCTCTTCTACGTTGATTCGACTATTTCTATTAATAATTTCAGATGGAGAAAATTTATTTACCAGAACTTTCCCAATAATTTTTACTTTTCATTCATTTTAAATATTGTACAAAATGTTTATTGGTATGACAATCAGAATAAATTTAAAACGAAATTGACATTTAAGATGTTATTGAACAACGTCAAAAACAGGATTTTTTCTTAAACGGTTTACAAGTAAATATACGATTGCCAATAAATATCTAACTTTCTTTCTCTCTCTGGAGATTATCAGATTCGAGAACTTTGACGAATATGACGTGATCGTTTAAACTACTAAGCGTCTCTTGTCATTTTATTTATGAGGCATATAAGCGGTCTGCCTTTTCATGTCGTATTGATAAAAAATGTTACATAGTATTTATATTTATTATTCTGAGCTTTCTTCCCTCTTCTCCCACGAAAAAAAATAGAAAAGCATAAACGGTAGTGTTGTATACTATTACACTATAGTACTTTTTATTATTTAAGTACTCCTGTCTAAAAAAGTATTCGTGCAAGACGAAGTGTCATTGCTGCATTGCAGCCAAGTAGAGCCATCATGACTCGAGTAGCAATCCTCACACGCAGACGGCAATTATAATATATGTGGACATATCACACTATGCTAGCCTAGCCCCATGCAAAGGACCGTAAGAACTTGTGTTACGGGTACTAGACGGCGGAAATATTTTCAATATGTTTTATAAGAAACTTTATATATTTAAGATGTTTATTATAGAAATTCATTTAATAAATAGATAAACATCCATAACCTAGACGTGAGCCCTGTACCACTGCGCCAGCCTGGTCGCCGAAATTACGCTACGGTGTATATGCAGATGTTTAAAGGCCATAGCGCCAAATGGCTCCAACAGTTCGGTTGCCGTATCGTATTAAAAACATTATGCTCAATTCTAAATTCGCGGATCACAAAATATTGTTGATTTAAGGAAGTAATCCCTACACAATGGGAAATAACCTCCGTCAATCATCTTCCGAGATCGCAGTTTACTTGGACGTCTCAATTTACACCCGAGCGGCTTCAATTGTATCAAACCATCTTTCGTCCGCCAGAGAATATATTTTCAACGCTTAATAAAGTAATTTTAAATAAAAACGTATTCATTAAATACATTATTATTAGGGGTACGTAAATTTCGTTTTTACGAAATAGATGCGATAAAAACTAAATCTGCATTTTATTTGCGATACCACCTTTTTACGTTACGTGCTTTCAAATGCTGATCAGACGCGCTAACAATTATTACGTATATTGGTCGGTCAAGAATCTCCTGTGGATGTAATGAGAGTTTTAGCTGCATCAAAATCTTGCTGCCCTGGATTTGCAAAAGCAGCTGTTCAATGTCTCAATTGCCCTGTCAATAGTGTTGATGCCGAGAGGTACTTTTATCTAGTATCTACAACATTGTCGTAACTGATCGCAGGCAAACAATGAAAGATGAAAATGTAGAAATTACAACAATGCTAGCCTTTGATTGAATTATTAACACTGTATTTTTTTTTGCGAAATAAATGCGAAATTTTCTATTTTGAGTTTTTTTAAATGCGAAATCACGATTTTTTATTTGCGAAATTTACGTACCTCTAATTATTATCAATAATAAGAGGATGTATCTTTTTTAAATATTTGACTTTTACGAGTTCTATTATTTCTCTCGACCACATCGTGCTCCTAATGAGCAGGAGCTGAGAGTTACGGAAGAGTTACGGAAATACAGACAGACGGACGGTTTTTTTTGTTTCCAATTGGATGACCCTGAAAGGTACATATACTTTAGTTGGTCATATGTAGCAAATACTAAGTTACGACTATCAGAAATATCAGAAGTTTAATCGATATTATTGTCAGATTCTGTGTAGAAATTCACTATTCTTTTATATGTAGATACATAATATTATAATAAGTTTATCAAACGCTTCTTAGCTTATCGTCCCTTTGAAATATTGCAAAGAGATACCTACGTAATGGATTTTTTATTCATCTTTCCACTTTCATCAAGGTTCAAATAAAATTTTGAAGTGATAACATCGTTTATTTACATATCTAACATTAATAAAATATCCGAGTGCTTATATGACCTGAATAGAATATAAAATTTACATACATGTCTTGATAGGCCTATGTCCAGCAGTATAGCAGTGTACAGCAGTGTCGAGCGGTCTGGTAGTGTCAAACAGTGCTGCAGTGTCCAACAGTGTAGCAGTGTCCAGTTGTGTAGCAGTGTCCAGTTGTGTAGTAGTGTATAGCAGTGTAGTAGTGTCCAGCAGTGTAGTTTGAGGCCGCTGAAGATACATAAATTCATATGTACGCTAAAAAACTGTTATTATTTCTATAGCACAGAATCAATGTTCGAACAATATAATAATGGCATTTGAGTGCTATTTCCGTAACAAACATCTATAGTTCCGAAATAGGCTCTATTTCGAGTGAAAAGTATTTTCACATTTGAGATTTATATTGATAAAGATCCGGATCTATTGTAGCGCCCAATCACTTAGCGTTACATTGTGTCAATTGCTTGGTTGTGTCCTGAGAAATGCCTAAACATAGAATATGTTATACACTTACATTATCACTAGAAAACAGTCTACATAATGTGTTAATGATATTAAACAAAAGATTGTGTTGGCGCTATATAACACCAAATGTATTCTTATAGCTCCATAATACTACTCACAGTGACCACATAAAGGTGAAGAAATTATTAAAAAAAAATAATAGAGCAGAAGAAAATTGCTCAAGACTATTTCGTGCGCTAGAACTCTTTATTTTATGTAAATATTATTGGTAAAGAGATGAAATACAAATGGGAAAAAAACCTTTTCGTAACACTAATAAAAAACTGCAGTGAAACTCAAAATAGAAAAGAGCCGTCATAACCACGCTGTAGCGTGGAGAGTGAAATACTGCCTTTTACGATGTTAAATGTTGCTAAAGACCCAAAGCTTTTGATGAAAACAAGTGCAAATGGATTATTTAATACACTGCAGCTTTCAAGAGCGTATAGTTTTTAATATCATAATACCAAGATATTATGTTTATAAGAAACTTGTAATGATCAAATGAATTAGACCATTTTCATATTTGTTACAATTGTATTAGAACACTTTTCAATGTACTTTAATTTTTTTATTCTTCTGTTTGTTTTTCAACGTTTAGAAAACTTTCAACTGCGGGGAAATCACTCATTCCTACAGGAAATTTATCATTTATACTTTCCCCGATGGACGACAAACAATAACAAATCACTTTGATTACAAGAGAACTATGCTACGTGGACATAGTTGCGGGCACCAGCTAGTAAAGCAATAAGATTAGTCTATCAATTTGATTAAATTTATCGATTGCTATTTGCTTTAGTAGTAGTTGGCACTAAAATGAAAATGATCATAAGCAACTGACGTCCCGACGCGACGTGTTAATTAATACCATTTGATGGAACATTAAAGGTTTGATTCACTCTAGGACGGTGGGAAGTTTATAGTTCTGTTTTTATTATGTGATAATAAAACGTGAATCTATGGTATTACGGCATATGATATGGCATTAATACTTAAGGCTATATTTTTACCCGACTTCGTCACAATGAGGGTCAGTGTTTTTCGAGTATATGTATACAAATATATGTTTTTGCTATAGCCTGACGGCTTGATGGATTTTAGAGCATGTATTTACATTAAATTATTTATTAAGCAATTGGGCTGAATGTTCTTCAAAACTGTGTGTGCATAAGTATATTGAAAAACACACACGCATTTTTAATGACAAAGCCTAAAGTATCAATCAATTTTAGGTTAACATCTTCATCAATGTTTGTGGTGTGTGGATACTGACACGAATATGTATAAAATATTAATTCCATTCGCCAAGTATTTTTGTCAAAAAATATCAAACATCGTGAGTCCAATAAGAAGAAACGAAATATAGCGAAATATGCGTTATCGTCTAGGTATATAAGCTGTGGTAGACAAAACAAAATATAAAAAAACTTTGTATTAGGAAAACATTTTTGGTAAAGGCAATCAATCAAATCATGCGATGGCCAAGTTGACCTATTTATTTAAAATGTAATTTTTTTTTAGTATTGATATGATAATAACTTAAGACAGAAGGTTCTTTAAGTGGGGACTAAACAAATTAATTGACTTGGTATTACATGGATCTTATAACTTTTTACGGTAGAAAATCTAAGCTGTTAGACTTGGTTTTCTTACAGGATGTTTTTGATGGTATTTTGTTAACATCGTAATAAACATCATTTTGCCTACGGATGGCATAGACCAATAGCTCCTGTTATAACGATCTATAACTATTGTACGGAAGTTTCATTTTTAAATTTTTCAAGTTAAAATTGAGACAAATTTAAACTAGATCAAGCTTGAATATAACAATGAGCTATGCCGAACTAGGTTAATAATATAATTATGCGTGTAAAAGTTTAACATTGCATTTGCGAACACGAGACTTCAATGAGGGTATTTCCCTAGACACGCATTCCGGCGCGCCGACCTTGTTACACGTGAGAAAATAGGATTTCTGTTGAAGGAAAATATTCAATTTATGGAGTGTATGCAGCAAATATAGACTTTCTTCAATTTTTAAGTTTGCTTACGCTGTTTTGTTTAATAATACTTTACTATAAAAGGAGAATGATAATATTATAATATCAGTAAAATTAGATTAAAGTAGAAATTATAGTTTATCCATTATGAAGACGTGAAAAGCAAAACTACATAATGGCCGCTAAAATACTGAAATAAATAGGTATGTGCCCCATGAACCCCCATATCTGACCCATGAAGGTGGGAGGAGAAAGGAGGGCGGTGCATCTGTATAGCCTCTATACGGATGTATATGGGCGGCGCTCATGAAAATGGCTCGGACTGCTCGTTTGCTATCTATATGGCTTATAAAAATTTGAATCCAGGCGATGTACAATCACTATTCAGTAAATTTACAATTTAACATTTACTTAATTCTAAGTATATCTTTTATTGTGTTTGACATCGTTATAAAATTGTCAAGTCCCCGCCAAAGGACCTCCAGAACTCACAGATTTTTCGGGCGTGGATCTGACTAAATATTTGGCCTTTGTTGGGTCCAAACTCTACAGACACCAATAAATAGTATACGATATTTGTCCATTAAGTTTGCGAAAGCTTACTGTGCACGGTCGCTAACTTCATGCCGTTCATACTCAACTTAAACTCCAGCTGCTACATTAGTAGTCTACACAATTGCTTTAGACAGCTTGATCTATTAGGTTCTTAGGAAGTTAAGATTCTAGATTAACTTACGGATGGGAATAATTAAATCTAGTAGTTGAAAATTAGTTTAAAAAGTTGAACGATAAAATTTTTTATAACAATAGAAGTACCTACATAATAATTTGTATACATGCAGTTTTCAAATCGCTTTCAAGGATATTTCCTACAAAGTTAATTTTTTGTGGTATTAAGCTGTTTTTTGTATACTGGTGCAAGGACTAGAATTGACGCTTATCGCTGTCAGTTTCCTCATGTCGCGCTGCCGAGAGCGGAGCAGCCTTTTGTCGCATGTGAAAGTTCACCTTTAAGGTCAGATTGTTACATGGGGCACACTAAAAGTTTTGCACTTCTAGCTAATCGGAACTATTTGAATTTCGAATGTTATATATTTTTAAACGTTGCAACCTTCTTAGTAATAAAAAAAACTATTGGCGGGAAATCATTTGTCTATTGTTTTTTATCACACATCAAAGTACTACGTACGCAACGAAAATGGAATTATGTCGAAAAGATTTTAGAGCGATGACGTGACCGACCGACCGTGAGACGATGGTTTGCTGAATTTGAGAGAGGTCGAGTTTCTTTACATGACGAATTTCGTGAAGGGCGGCCTTCAAATGCCGTCAACGAAAATAATGTGGCTACTGTTAAGCAGCTAATTGAAGAAAACCCGAGGATTACCTATGAGACAATTCGAGAATTATTGGGAATTGGTATGAGCCAAATTCAGAAAATTTTACACGAAGAATTGAAAGTTCGGAAAGTTTGTTGTCGTTGGATCCCATAAACTGATTCACATGAACTGACAGCGGAGCAGAAGCGGGCTCCCGTGGAATGGTGCTCACAGATGCTACTGAAGTACGAACAAGGACATTCTAATGCTATTTATGACATTTTCACAGGAGACGAAACGTGGATTTATTATTATGAACCCGAAAAAAAAACAGCAATCTTGTGAATACGTGTTTGAAAATGAGATAAGACCAACAAAAGTAAGACAGGCGAGAAACGTTGGTAAAAAAATTATGGCGTTTTGTTTCTGTTGCGTGTGTGTGCGTTACGGCTCCCATCTGTACAATTCTACTTGAAGATAAGAGAAGAGAAGAGTGATAATGCCGAGTAGTATTCTATCATTTGTTTACCCAGGGTGTTAGAAAAAGTTCGCGAAAGACGACCCAATAGCCGCGTTCTCCTACATCATGACAACGTTTTCTCACAAACGGCTAACAAAACAAAGTCATTTTTAGCCTTCGAAAAAGTACAACTCGTCACCCATCCTGCACATAGCCCGCCCTAGCATCCTGTGATTTCTGTATTTTCACCAAAATCAAAGATTTAATGAGAGGTTTCACTTTTACCAACTCCGAAGAGGCAGTGATAGCGTTCAATCAACACGTAGAAAACATGCCTTCAGATCTGTGGTCCTCCTGTTTTAAAAAATGGTTCGATCGCATGAAAAAATATTTAAAATGTAAAGGAGAGTATTTTAAAAAGCAATAAACATAAAATTTTGGTTATAATATGTTGTTTTTTGAAGTTACGCAAAACTTATAGTGTGACCTACGTACAAATAAAATCTCCTGTTGATACAATGGAACATTGAATGTTAAAAGATTTTCTATTCAGAATATTTATATAATAATATTTACTATATAATCTTATATTTTGATTTCAAAGGATCCTAATGAAGTCCCGGATAGCTTAATTGGTCAATAAATACAAATTTGCTTTGACAGTTTTAGGTTAAAAGTTAATTATATTATTAGCTTACTTGGTAGATAAGAGTTAACTATCAACTACTTGTCACCATAACAGTTCCCTGTCGAATCGGCCCCTTACACCACTCTCAAATTTATATTTTTTAATATACTCTCGATGAACTTTCATGTCGAAATAAACGCCATAACATATAATAATTTACTCATTGTACATTGAAATGTAAAGCGGGGCGCGCTCATGTTCCTACAAATTCGCCCTTTAGCAATTCATAAGTTAAAATTAAATGCATACCGGAAAATTTTAGTAAACGTGGGTTACGTAAATCTAATTTGAATCGCAATCATTATCATCGTTAGGAGTATGTATGTGTGCTAGTTTACTACTTGATGGTGGCTGGTGGTTGTGGTTTAAAAAAAAATGGCCTTTTATATAATTACGCCACATAATTCGTGCGATATCTCTCTTTTACCAAATGAGTTATGAAATACATTTTATTTTTAGCTATACCTTTTTTATATTTATGGAATTTGTACGAGAACAAAGTAACAGTAATTTATACTGCGTAACTTTATCTAGTCTTCATCAGCCATATTGGAGACACGACGCGGGACGTAATGAGTATACTCATTACTCACCTCGCGCGTCGTTTAGGCAAAACAAATAAAATAATTGCAACGCTACCTACTTACGTAAACTTTTTGCTCTATCATTATAAAGCTATATTTTTTTTATTTTTTTATTTTTTTTTTTTTATGCTATAGGAGGAAAAACGAGCAGCCGAAGCCATTTTCATGACTACCGACGCCCACAAACATCCGCATAGAGGCTATACAGATGCGCTGCCCTCCTTTCTCCTCCCACCTCCATGGGCCACCGGCTA
>LUGF01052882.1:137336-150974 GCA_001625245.1 Calycopis cecrops | reverse complement strand
TTTTCGCTCACTTATTTTTTCACCGCTCAAGTTATTAATACAGTATCTCACCATCAGTCGCTAAGTTATTTTTTAGTCGCTCGTTTTATTATTCCCCTTTTAAAAAATGGTTCGATCGCATGAAAAAATATTTAAAATGTAAAGGAGAGTATTTTAAAAAGCAATAAACATAAAATTTTGGTTATAATATGTTGTTTTTTTAAGTTACGCAAAACTTATAGTGTGACCTACGTACAAATAAAATTTCCTGTTGATACAATGGAACATTGAAAGTAATTTAAAAGATTGTCTTTTCAGAATATTTATATAATAATATTTACTAAAGAATCTTATATTTTGATTTCAAAGGATCCTAATGAAGTCCCGGATAGCTTAATTGGTCAATAAATACAAATTTGCTTTGACAGTTTTAGGTTAAAAATTAATTATATTATTAGCTTACTTGGTAGATAAGAGTTAACTATCAACTACTTGTCACCATAATAGTTCCCTGTCGAATCGGCCCCTTACACCACTCTCAAATTTATATTTTTTAATATACTCTCGATGAACTTTCATGTCGAAATAAACGCCATAACATATAATAATTTACTCATTGTACATTGAAATGTAAAGCGGGGCGCGCTCATGTTCCTACAAATTCGCCCTTTAGCAATTCATAAGTTAAAATTAAATGCATACCGGAAAATTTTAGTATACGTGGGTTACGTAAATCTAATTTGAATCGCAATCATTATCATCGTTAGGAGTATGTATGTGTGCTAGTTTACTACTTGATGGTGGCTGGTGGTTGTGGTTTAAAAAAAAAATGCCTTTTATATAATTACGCCTCATAATTCGTGCGATATCTCTCTTTTACCAAATGAGTTATGACATACATTTTATTTTTAGCTATACCTTTTTTATATTTATGGAATTTGTACGAGAACAAAGTAACAGTAATTTATACTGCGTAACTTTATCTAGTCTTTATCAGCCATATTGGAGACACGACGCGGGACGTAATGAGTATACTCATTACTCACCTCGCGCGTCGTTTAGGTAAAACAAATAAAATAATTGCAACGCTACCTACCTACGTAAACTTTTTGCTCTATCATTATAAAGCTATATGAAGTGCTTGAGCTATTACATAGTTGTTACATTTGAATTGTATTTTAAAAGTATGTAACTGTATAGTATAATAAATTTGCTATAAAAATTACTCAGGAAGTTTATAGGATATATTCGGGAAAGTAATTATGGCGATCAATTAAAAACGATCTAGTTAAGGCAATAGCGGTATACCATTAAGGTTCAAGCCTTGTCGTTGTGATGGGTCTCAGTGGCAATCATAGATCCATACACAGAGAGTGATATCCAACGCCTTGGGTAAAGCTTATTGAACAGAGAGAAGACTTCTTCAAGAGAAAATAGGAGATGTGGCAGGCGTTTTATGCGTGTGGTGTAAATATAAGCGTATATAGAAGGAAGTACAGGGCGTGTAAAGCTCTACTTTTATGTGCATTGTATAAGTATATACCTACTTAAATCTGTTATCGGCAGTAGACTGATAGATAACATTGAGCCTACTAGCGATAATATAAATAAATACGTTACTCCACATGTGAGAAACCGGAAGTTCGAATACAAGGAAGCCGAACCGCAATAAAAATGGGCCGCATCACCAATATAATACAGTTGTGACGTTTGCTGATGGAGAGCATGACAAGGAAGAACTCGGTCCCTAAAACGTCAAGAATAAACAACACGTTTTGACTGACAAAGCGGCCGTAAGTATTTACCACCTCGCTATATTTAACGCTGTCTCACTTTTCAAAGGTCCTTTACATTAAAATAATTTGCAGACGTTAAACAAATATAATTATTAGCTTATTGAAGTAGAAGAATCCTTAATTTTTGAGGACACGTCATAATATGGTTTAAGAAATTACTCATAGAGTATTTACCGATTGTGTTTAAAAGATGAACCAACTAAAATGTCTATGAAATGTATGTTATCGTTTACATACTAAGTAGTTATCTATTGCCACAACGTTGTTTGTGTACCTAAGCTTGAACGATGATGAATAAATTTTCGTGCCTAACCTAAAATACAATTTAACCCATCAAGGGAATCAAATATGTATATTATTTAGGTTAGGTATGTATGTACGTGCTCGAGTGTGTATGTATATAGTATTTATATATTACTTAAGTATTAATTAATTATAATATTACCGCCAGGACAGAAGGGACTATGGTGATCCTGAAAACCAGTGTCAGTACCATAAGTTTTGACGTTAACTGAGGTTCCACCATTTTGTGAAGCACACTGTCGCTAATATGTTTTGACTGCCTATAAATAAATCGATCCAAATATTGTATGTGTATTGTATTGTAGTATAAATGTTTCTCTTTAATTATGTAAATAAGACGTAATGTTGTGTATTAGTTGCAGTGTGTTTACAAATAAAGTTTTTCTTTCTTTTTTTTTCTTTCTTATTCTTAAATAGCACACTAGAGTAATTTAGTGAAATTAAATATTGTATTTGTTCCTTACACTACTGAATGAACCACCGCTTTAAGCAGAAGATTTGAGTACCTACCTACTTCAAAGTTTTACGCGCAACAAATCCAATAAATCTGGACATCAGCAGAGAACGGAAATCGGAATAGATTAAAATTAAAGTGATTAGTGCTTACTCTTGACCTATCTTGCAGTAAATCTAAAACAAATAATGTGTGTCATAAAAGCAAGGGCCTACTTACACGGTGATTTTAAGGTCGTTTTTTAGCTAATATTTTGAATACTAACAGACTTTTTAATTGGAGCTGATTTTCCTATCGCTTACATACAAAAATTACTTACATACAAAAATACCAGTGGTAACGCCATACAATTGCTCGTATTACAATTACTATGAGTTTTCTATTGAGAGTTACTGATACTTAATTCATAAAATCAAATCAGCCACAAAGACACAAAATCAAATTAGCCAACCAACAAAATAATTTTATTTTTTAGGTAATGAAATACATAAAACTAGAAATGAAGATATTTTTTTGATCTAACAAAACCATCAAAGGCTTTTCGTGCTCTTTTTACGTCATCTCCTTCTACGAACCACCGACAACTCACATTCCTCTGCAATCCAGAATGGCACCAACTATTGATTCCGAAAATTCATGAATCGCACAAAAATGCCACTCTTTTACTGCGGTATCATGTGAGGTACCTCCCAAGTCTCCGCCCAATTAAACCTTTTAAAATGTAACCCAGATACTTTTCTCATGAAGTGAAAATCTTTGTCCATCACACGATTTTTTCATTTTAAAATAGAGATATTATATATTATACAATATTAGGGGTTGAATCTGGCGAACATGTGCGGTAATAATAAGTATCCTAAAACTCGACAAAAACCAGTGCATTATTCTGATAAAAGCAGATCATATAAAGATTTTTCATGCCAAAAATGTAAATAGCTGGTAGTGTTGATATCTCACAGCCTCTGTTAGTTTGCGATTAGATACACAAAAAATATCAAACAATGTAGTGACAGTAATACAGTTTACGCGCTAAATTGGAAAAAAATATAGTTTTTTCATACTAAACTGGGACACCGAAAGGATCCACGTCATGATATGATACATAATAAATAGCAGCATTAATAACTTGAGTTTCAAAATTCCTTCAACACCTAATGTTATTTAGTCGCTAAAATACAAGGTGAATATCAAACTTTGAGTACAAATGACAGTTATACCCACATCTAGTGCCAGACCAATTCAAAACTTTTGTTAGTATGAATTTATATGATATGGGGCGCCACTATAATAACTATCATCATAATCAGCTGTTATTGTTTGACCACTGCTAAACTGATTTAAATAGAAAAATAGAAAGACGATATTTTTATTTTGCAATATACTTATTGCAAAATAAAATTAACAAGTTTTATTTTATTTGCCTAATCACATTTTAATTAAAATTTATACAAGTATAAACTCCAGCCCATACAGGGTTTTACATAGCCATCATTGCATCTAAAAAGCCATGTTCGGGTTAAATTACTGTAGTCCATTGGTGGTAGCCGTGCTTTGTCACGCGCCACTACGTGCACCGAAAAGTGGTCAGTATCGCTCTCACCCTGGGACGCAACCCGCTAGGACGCTACGTCCGCAAACCCCCAACTGTCATATTTAGAAAAGCATGTTTTATAACCGTACAAAATTCAGCTAAATATCTCTAGACTTTCATTTTGCTATGAGATAATATTTTTGTATTTTTAGATGAGACTTGATGGTAAAGCGGAGCGCGCTCATGTTCCTACAAATTCGCCCTTTAGCAATTCATAAGTTAACATTAAATGCATGCCGGAAAATTTAAGTAAACGTAGGTTACGTAAATCTAATTTGAATCACAATCATATAGATGAGACTTGAAACATAATGATCGTACAATTAAACGTACTTTCATTTCAAATGAAGGACTGCAAGTAAACTATTCTTTATTCAGTACTGACAAGTAAATCGGTAAAATGGATTTAATATTCGTACACGCATCGATATATCAGAGATAGAGAGATACAAACACATGTATGAATACCTATATCTTACAGAATATCGTAAAATCCAAACATCTATATAAAATAAATTAATAACATTAACTGTCTAATAAAACTGCGTGTAAAATATAATATAGTATATTGTTTAAACCTCTTCCAATTCAATTAACTATCCAATCTTCTTTTATTTATTATTAATAACTTAAAGTCTATTGGATATAAAAAGTTACAAAAAATAACTTATGACCTATTAGTTATTCTCAATCCACTTTTAATGTTGAGCATTAACAGAAATTTAACACCTACACAGTCTATAAAATGGTAAACTTTACCTCGGCGGAAACACGATCAATTTTTTTTTCAGCGAAAGCCATAGAGAGTACGTACTCTACTTATATAATAAATTTGAATATATATTTCATATATAGTGTTGGTGTAAAACACAGCTATTTCAAATTAATGTAACGTTTTAGGCCGAGAGATATCTATGGATTGTTTTTCAACGGCAGTCTCGATGAAGTTGTAAAGGTTGCAAAGTTAAGATATGTTTATAGGTCTACAATTAATTGTGTTTTTCAATATAAAATTATCTATTTAGAAAATTACTGTCATTGCAGAGCTTTATTTAAAGGCATACTGCATAAAAAGGTAACAAAACCAGTTAATAGTTTTCCTAATAATTATGTAAATATTTGGAAAGGTACCTTCATACAACTGCTAGTTTTAACTGTCTCACCTCCACCTACTCGAGTAATTATTATTATTAGACCGAGTCTAGCGAATGAGGTGACCTGCTAGGTAATGTTATATAACATTCATCTCTTATTTGGGTCAAGTTTCCTCAAAAATAAGCAGCTCTTTAATGAAAAGTGAGTGAAAATTATCGCAAAAAGGCTGTGTTGAAGAAAAATTTATGAAATACTAATAGGCCATCGCTATAAAAAGCGTTCTTATATTTCAGATGCTTTTTTATTTTATAGCACTAATTTTAGCGTCGCATTTTTAAATGTTTAAACATTTTCTCGTTTATAAGTATACTAGCTGCGCCCCGCAGTTTCACCCGCGTTAATTTGGATCCCATGAGAAATAGAAAATCATCCCATGTCGTCCCATAGGAATAGTTTTTCGAGATAAAAACAATACTATTTGTTAATCCTAGTTACCCTCTATGTGTGTGCCAAATTTCATGAAAATCTGTTCCGTAGTTATTGTGTGAAGGAGTAACAAACAAACATACAAACTTTCGCATTTATATTATTAGTAGGATTGTCTATTAAGCATTTTTTAATAATATATAATGTATTAATACCGGATATATTAACATACAGGTTAGTCCGTAGTCAGTAGTTACTTCAGTAGTAGTTAAGTCGAAGATAGACTAGTAGGTAAATATGAATATATATTTAGGTCTGTTTCTAGTTAGCATACACATCAGCCTATATACAAACGCGACAGCACAGCTGTCACTTCACACTGGTCTCCCGTAAGCGAGAGGTACCTCCCCGGTCGTACCGGCCCAATTCGGCTGCATTTGCATGCAATGTGGAACTACCTCTTACTAAAAATATAAAATAAATAATAGTAAGTAGCAGACGAAATAAAAAGCGGGATAAGAACAACCAAGCCATACTTAAAACCCTGTTCCTTTATTTTATTTTGTTTTATATTCTTATTTATTTATTATGACCCTGATGTTTTTGTACTAATCGGAAGTTTAATTACCATGTTTTTATAATATAACAAATACATTTTTAAATAACTTTCTGGACAATATTTTTCTAAAGGCCTTGTATTTTAATTACCTACACGTAGAGCTCTCGTGAATGTAGAGAATGAAATTAAACAAGAGCACGTAACAAAATTTAATTTGTTCCACCCGCGCAAACATAAGCGTGCAAATTGATTATATTACTTCAAACTTTGCAGCCATATTCATGCTAAGTCACATAAACGTACAGAATTGGTACTTGAGTGTAGATTGCTGCTGCTCCGCTCCGGAGATGATAGTGCGGCGTAGAGGCTACGCGCAACTCATGCTGCTTCCTTAAGATAAGGGGTCAGGATTAGAACCTGACTACATTGCCCAGTATCGAAGCCAGCGAGAGCCGGGTCTCTGATGGCGAGAACACCCCCCTGGAGGAGTCTGGTCCCTTTTGAGAGCCTTGCCGAGGTGCCTCATCACTAACATATCTGTGGCATCTCCGCAAAAGCAGTTCTTGGCAGCCACGGCTATTTTAGTCAGTAGTCGTCTCGATCGAGAACTGAAATCTAACATACGTAGCATCAAGTTTCCCGCATCATCATAAAAAAGGCTGTTGAGTTGGGATATTAATTGGTTATTCATAATTAAATTCATAAATTATGTTTGTTTGCACCGACATTTAAATAAACGTTTAGCAAAGTGATAAATTCAATTATTTTCTTGTTTGCTAACACCTGGTACACGGGGAGATATTATGAAGCTACGGTACCGCTTACTTTACATATTTACCAATTTTTATGATGATTTATATATGGTAACATAGCTCGGGGAAACGGAGCATGTTGCGCCCGAGATCGCGGGTTCGAGTCCCGCCTCGGTCATGCATCTATGTATTATGTGCAATTTATAATAAAGTCTCTTATATACATTCCCGTTGTCTAGTACAGTACAGTAACACAAGTCCTTACATTACTTAGGTACAATGGGGCTAGAATAACGTGATGTGTAATGTCCACAAATATTATTATTATTACTCTTAATTGCGATGGACTGTAGCAAAAAATAACAATCCTTTTCCAAGAGGATTAATTCTCCACCAGGTTATAACCTGGTGAGGTAATGTTATCTTCTAGACCCATGAGGATTAAGAATGACCCAGCAAGAACCTTACACTTTAAACGAGTCATACATCTATTATAGTATACATAGTATGTAATTTGTTTATCCGAAACGGTTGAAACGGTTCAGATAATACTGAGATAGTACTATAAAAAAATATTTAGGTAAATTGTATCTTCATGATGATCCGAAAAATGCATTTATATTTTTATGATAACCAGTGAAAGGGCTATCTTGCATTACTCTATAATAATACTACTTTAATAATAGGTACTATTCAATAAATAAATATAATAAACCAGAGCAAATTGCTAGATGAACTGAGCGAAGTTTGGTCACCCAGTTAGTATTATCATATCACCCAGTTTTAAACTATGCTACGACTGGAACTAAATACAACAATTACTAAAATTATTTATTTTCCTATTTTGGCTCTATAATTTGTTATGCATTTGGCATAGCCTGGAAGATCACAGAGGCATGCTACCCACAAGATGGCAGTATCTTCGGGAGGATGGATATAGTCCACTCCCATAGAGCACCACAAATCTCTCAATATTGGTATTTATTTGTCTTTGTACATAGTATTTTACTGCATAGGAAGAACTAAATAAAACCATATTTACATAGAAAATATGTCTTAATAATCAAAAGATAAAGTTGTTTATGCGCACAAGCTGCTTTATCTTTTGATTATTATGACGATTACTTAGGAGTTATGATCTTCAAAAGATTGCAGACGTCAGTGTTTGACGTGAATTTAAGCTCAATAATTTTACGCATACCTGAGAAAAGGGTTTTGACACACGAACAACAAAGGGATGCTATAATACTTCCGTTTTCCTTTTGAGGTATGAAAACCTAAAAGGGAGTAAACGTCTGAAAGCGCTTGTGGGACTTTTAACCCTTTTTGGGGAATATTAAATAAATTTTAGGTAAAAATATTAATTATTAATTTTTTCAATTTACTACAAAATGAAAACTGTCTACCCTTATGTTATCATTCATGCTTGAACATAAAAACAGAAGGACTATAAAAATTTGTTATTCAGTATTTATTTCTTATTATATCTTCTGTATATAGGATAAAAGCCGGATAGTTGCCTTGGAGGGATACTTGCCTCAGTTTCAAATGGCCTATATTAGGTTTATGGATAATGTTAGTTTTTGATTATAATCAAAAGTGTCCTCCTCCACAGGCCCAAGTGCCGCCAAAATCATTAAAGTAGACCGACGTGTTTTGTCCGTGTGAGCTAAAATCTTTCGCGGTGTCACTTAGCGTCAGAATTATGTAAGTATGTAGTCTCTGTTAAATATTTTTATTACTGATTACGATTTCAGTAAAATTTTTGTTTCTTTGCATGCATTTGTGATTATATCGCACTGTTTATTACGTTTTAATATTTTTAATTTATTTCGTAAATAAAAAGGGCAAGTATCCGTTTCAAAAAGGATACTTGTCCTACTTTTTTCTGCGAATAGTTTCCCTAGGGCAACTATGTACTTTATATACAAGATAAATACAAATATCTTATTATAAAATTAAATGTTCACTAATATTATAATAATTTAACACCTTAAAACAAACTACTATTTTTAAATGTTGAATAATAATTTAAATAGTATATAATAAACAATCGCAGTAAATTTAACTCAATTCATGCTAATGCCAAAGTTAATTGTCAAATTATTTTATCTTTAAAATAAATAAAAATATTACAATAATATTATGGATATCATTACCATTATCATTTCCCAAGTTTTCAAAAACCACTCCAGAACGTTTATCAGTGATCAAGGAACTTATACATTTTTTTGTTTTTATTTTTAATAAGTATTTATCTCAAATTTTCAAATAAAAGATTCATAATTTATAAAACCCGCCAAAACGCTTCTTTAAGCAAAATGGCGTCTTGGGACTTGGGGAGCTTTGTTAGCGTTCCTAAAACTACTGCCAGTACCAGTAGGTAAAGTAATTTAGAACTTTTTTGTTGTTGTTGTCAGTTTACAAATCCATAATATGAGCTTGAAATTTGACATGAGGCTAGTACTATGAATGAATGAATGAATGAAATATAATTTATTGTGCATATTACAGAAAACAGAAAAAAGTTACATTTTAAAGTAATTAACTGGTACTATCAGTAGATATCGGTATCTGCATACACGTGTTACGTCATCGTCAATTTCACGAATAAAAATAAATATTTTTAAAAATAAATTATTATATAATAATTAAATATTGATTATTTACAAATTATTTCAGTACGTAATGTCTTTAAAAATCATATTAATTAAAGATTACATTCAATAATTATATTTTTGATACTGAAAAATAGCCCGTTGTTGTAATTTTAGAATAATAATTTAATTTTAACTATTACTTAATAAAATATTGAAGACAATAATAAAAACAGATTTAATAAATTAATACACGGTTATTTCTATTTGAAGCAAAAATAAAGACGGGTATCTATTCTCACGTGAGGCAAGAAGCAGAAGCAGATTCAGTAAGAGGTAGTGCCACACCGTATGCTTACATGCAGTCGAATTGGGCCGGCACGACCGGGGAGGTACCTCTCGCTTACGAGACCGGCATAAAGTGACAGCTATGCTGTCGCGTTTTCTGCGGTGTCTAAGTAGCCGGTGCCCATGGAGGTGGGAGGAGAAAGGAGGGCAGCGCATCTGTATAGGCTATGTGCGGATGTTTGTGGGTGTCGGTAGTTATAAATATGGCTCCGACTGCTTGTTTACCGTCCTATACCATAAAAAAGAATCATTTTTAACGTTAAGCCTCTAAAGGACTCTAAAAGGACTATCCTCTTCTTTAGAGGTCAAATGAAACAGTATTTACTCAAAATTAATATACATAAATAGACTATGATGATATATTAAAAAAAACTATCTTTAAGAATATACATAGAATAAAAAAATAACTATTACCTATTTTTAATAAAAGAGCATTTTTAAAAAGTGGGGCAACTATCCGGCTTTTACTCTATATTTATTACAATATTTAATATGTTTTAACTCCTATGAGTTATTTAACAATACTTCATTATCACTCGACAGAAAGTTCAAATGTATGTAGCCCAGACAACTTTAATGATTTCGAAGTATCTAAACATATTGTAAGGTACATTCATACTTTGTTAAGTTTTTGAAAATAAGTCATTGATATTCAAGCGCGAGTAATTGTAATCAGATTTATAAGTATTTAACACATATTATATGAAGATGATGATGGAGTGCACGCCGCAAACGATCTTATAATAACTTAATATATTAATATGTGTTTTTTTGGTTCCTTAGTGACAGAAATAACCCTCAAGGACAGCCTCCTACCAAACTACCAAGGTTACGACAGAGAACAAAAAAAATGTAATATAATTCATTTGTAAGTAACAAACACGCGATAATTTTGTTTGCATTAAAAAGCAATTTTTACGAATAAAACTAAGAGTCCTTCAAGAAAATAGAATACTTTCCAAAAAGGCCGGCTCGGCTCGTGACCGTGACTTTTGGCGTTCGGTATCCAGCAGTTAACGTCCTCCGGGTAATAATGATGACAATGAAAGGCCGGCAACGCGTCTGGAAGCCTCCTAGTTGGCAACAACTTACATGGGGGGATATTCACTGCAACCTGCTCATTTGCCCTCTATCTCATAAAAAAACCTATGTTATTATTTAAGCCCAATAAACGTCACCGCCGTATATTTATAAAAGAAACACAACCTTTACGCGTGGTTCAATAAAAGCAATCAACGGAAAAAGCCGAAATGCGAATATTCCCAACGCACTGCAAAATCGGGGCAACTCCATCAGCACCGTGAATGCATTATTGAATTGCACACGAAAAGCGCTGTAGCTTTTTGCGTGTATTTGACCCACAGATTGCATCTATAAAAATTTGTGCAATATACTCGAAATAATGCAATATTTACGCTGGTGGAATAACGCGCAATTCTTCGAGCCAGCCTAATGTAAGTGACAACGCTTTCCGCTCACTCTAAATGTCAGTGTCATCCTTGAGATCGACTTTTATATTGTGTCCCAAATATTTAAATTGGTATACCCATTCTAATGTTATGGCTTTCAGTGAAGTGGTTGGTACATCACTAGGTAGTTTTCCCTACATCATAACAAATTTTATTGCATCTTTTCACAAATGATGTCTCAAGTTATGTAATTAAAAAGCTTGAGAGACCACAACTCAAAGCGTTGAGTGTTTGAGTTGTGGTCTCAAAAAGCACCAAGTCACTGGCGTAACTTTTATTATCTTCTGAATTTTTTGAAAAGGCAGTTGAGCCAGCATCCCCGGGGTACCTCTCGCTCGCACGATACTTGCGTAAAGTGAGCTTTGCTATTGCATTTGGTGCGGTGTAAGTATCTAGTAGCCCATGAACAGACAGGAAGAAGGCTGCATTTCCTCCTTCCGGTATTGTAAAAGTGATAGTTACTTATATATATACTATATAGGTACTTCCCCAGTTGTGCCCGCCCAATTTGGCAAATTCTTCAGCAAAGTCTAGCTGCAGCCACAACTTTTTTCCAAATTTTAGAATTCTAAATAAAGTGGAAATTCTATAGATTTTGGAAAACATGCGATTTTATACAAAAATTGTGCATATTTAATGAGCTGCCTTAGTAGTACTATTTTTCAGGGCATCAAGAGGTACCAGACCACAATATTTCACATACATTTTAGCTTGCTTTTTTATGCTTTTCGAAGAAAAAGGTCTTGGTAGACGTTCAGACAGACGGACTACAAAGTGATCCTATAAGGGATGTATTTTTTCTCTTCTAGATAAAAAGCCCTAAAGAAACATACTCCACATGATATGTAACAAGCGATTTGGGTACTGCTCTAGTCGATAAGCAGGTTTTTAGGGTTCCGTAGCCAAATGACAATAAATGGAACCCTTATAGATTAGTGTGTCTGTCCGTCTGTCCGTCCGTCCGTCCGTCCGGCCGTCCGTTCGTGTGTCACAGTCATTCTTTTCCGGAACTATTGATTCCGGTGATGTATTCTGGGAACTGCTACTTAAAATTTGAATAAAAATAAATAAATTAAAAAAGAATGGAGGGGCACTCCATACACAGAACTGAATCAAATTTTTTTTTTCTTCATCCAACATCTGTATAATATCTATGAACATGTCTTCATCAAAAATGACATTAAGGTTAGTAAAACCATTTTTCACGTAGACAGAGGAAAACTAATTTTTCATCAAAATCAATTGTTTGAAAGATAGACGATATGATGATGATATGGAAAAATGAGCGACCCCCCTAACTAACTTTTAAAATAAGAGAGTGAGAAATCTAAAAAATATATATGCTGTACGTATCACTGGAAAATTTCAATGAAAATTGGTTTGAGCGAGATGTCAATATTAGTTTTTGAGAAATAATACATTTTCAAAAAACGCAAATACAACTTTGTCGTTCATAGAATCGAAAAACCAAGTTATTTCCAATTTTCTGGTAAAAAATGTCGCACCTACAACTAACCTTTCGTTGGTACGAAACCCTCGGTGTGCGAGCCCGACTCGCACTTGGCCGGTTTCATTAATGTAGAATTTCTAAAAAAAAAGATCACCAGGCCAGGTTGATCTCCTAATCATTTTGTTCTACAATACAAATATACTACGAATTAAAAACAAACATGACTTTTATTTACATCGATGTTCGTTTCGTAGATTTTCTAGGCAAATTCCTAAATAAAAGAAAAAAATCCATTACTAAAGCATTACCATATGTGAGAAAAAGCCTTTGCGAAAATCGATAAGTCAAGTTTGTTTAACCTTCAACCTTTAGCCTGAACTCCTGTCAAAAGATTTGTTTAAAGCCGCCTGAGGTCGAAATGATCGCCATATTGAAACATTGGTAACATTCATATTTAGTAGAAGTGTATATGAGCGTCTAAATAATATGGTTCAGCTAGGTATTACAATGTTATATATAAAAATATCTTGTTTGTGAGAGTGGCAACTTTGCTGGTTAATGTATAATTAATTTAATTTAAAGTTGCTTTGTATAATGACTGATGTCTGTTTCTCAAATAAATTGACCAAAAAATAAAATAAAAATACGACTCTGAATTGGCTCGATGGATTTTTATGAAATCGTCTATAGGTCTGTAGTCTATAATTAATTTAAATTTTGATCCCGATATTTTCACGACCGACATTTACGCGTGTAAAGCTACGGGGTGCAGTTAGTATTCAACGTGGAAAATGACGCCGTGAATACGTGAGAAATCTA
>LUGF01052882.1:106732-135874 GCA_001625245.1 Calycopis cecrops | reverse complement strand
TTAGGTGATATTAAGTTATATACATATTTGGAATCAGCGAATTTTTCTCCGTCGAATGATGCCGGTTTCATTAAAATCGGAGCACTTTTTTGGCGTTTCAAACAATACTATTTTCGTATCGTTTCCAAAGTGGCAGTGTATTAAACGACGTGGATTTTGCATTTTTTATTAAATCATGGACTTGAACCATACCATCATATTAATAATCGAGATATAAACCAGTCACCCTATCTCTCATAAATAAGTGAATAAGAGTTAAAGCGTTTTTCCTGTTTCTAAATTTTATTAAGAAGTAACTTGAATCATTTTGACTTCCCTAATCACACGGTGTGATGTCGCTTAAACCATTTGTCCGTCACCCAAATACGATATGATTGCAATATATCCTGGTTATTTTATCAGCCATTAATAGTCTTAGATGTAAATAAACATTTAAACATTAAACGTTACAATTTCAATGTTATATGTCACATAAGTAAATTAGCCTGACAGTCATTTTAATCTAAATTGATAAATAGCTTGCTTCTACTAATTTTGGGTTTCGTTATTTCATACCTTTTGGTATACTCTGTAAATAGAATGCGTTGTCGCTTAATTTTTTTCACTGTAGCCAGTTGTAGTTATAAAGTCACTTAAATCGTTTTTCCTGTCTCTAAAAAAGGGCACGTTGTTAATACAACGTGCCCTTTTTTATCTTTGTAAATAAAGGTCCACTTTGTTTGGTATTAGCATCAACAACTAGATATTTTTAATTAAATTTCAATGCAGTTTACCCCGTTTAAATAACTGCAGAAGTTTTTTTGTTATGAATTTTATTTCGAAATTTCAAACTTTAAAAGGCTCTCCTGTAAAGTCGCAAAAATGTCGCTTAAACGAAATAGCCCGTTACCCCTCAATATGGTTCAGCTAGGTATTACAATGTTATATATAAAAATATCTTGTTTGTGAGAGTGGCAACTTTGCTGGTTAGTGTATAATTAATTTAATTTAAAGTTGCTTTGTAGACTGATGTCTGTTTCTCAAATAAATTAACCAAAAAATAAAATAAAAATACGACTCTGAATTGGCTCGATGGATTTTTATGAAATCGTCTATAGGTCTGTAGTCTATAATTAATTTAAATTTTGATCCCGATAATTTCACGACCGACATTTACGCGTGTAAAGCTGCGGGGTGCAGCTAGTATTCAACGTGGAAAATGACGCCGTGAATACGTGAGAAATCTACACTACGTTTGGACATTCACCGAGGCGCAATTTTTACGTTTCTATGAAGACATATGCAAACACTGAAAATCGTCAGATAACAAAATTCAAACAGATAACCAAACACGTTACTCACGCCACATAAACTGTACACACTAGTTATGGTAAATGATGGGAATTTTATATAATGTTTTCAATTCAATAATTAATTAATTAATAATATAAAAAGTTCAGACATTTTTGTTGGTCACATTACCAAGTGCCGTAAAGTATAATTAATAGGTAATGTTAATATTATACAGAGAATGTAATATGCATAATGAGGTCCTATGCGTAAATATTTTATTTATAGCTCTAGGTACGGCATAAAATAGACGGAGCTAGTTTACAACAAAATCATTATCTCTACAAGAATCTTGTTTTTAAAACTATTTTATGTTCATTAATTTTACAGAAGATATTGTCACAGCACAAAGGAAATTAGTTTTACATAATATTTAAACCCTTTTCAAATGAAATACAAAAAAAATACAATTGTTACAAGTTGTTTGTGTTAGTGAATGAGTGTTCAAAAAGGGTTAGGTATCAAGAGTCTCTTTTGGGACAATGCATTTAGGCGCACTGTCATAAGCCCTGTGCCAGTGTCGAATATCCGACAGAATTGTGATTTACGATACAACGTTGCGATTTATAGCTGTTTAATTTTGAAACTACTGATACAGCTCCAACAAAGCCTGCGAAGCTTTAGACCGTCGTCGGAGCGCGAAATAAGCGGCTACGCTCGACATACAGGACAATTACACTGTCCATCATTTATCTGAATCGAATGTGGCAATTGAATCGTTCATAAGTTTACACTATATATATGTTACTGTAAAAGCCCGAACCACGGTTAATCCTAAGGTTTTTTAGAAAAACATTAGATTTATCGACTCTTAACGGTAAAACTCCGAAATGATATGAGATCATCGTTTATATCGAACTTTTACCACCATTCATTTGGTAAATCTTATGTTTTACCGCAGAGGTACGGTGAATGGCGAAAAATTATCACGTTTTAACGTGTTCAGGGCGCAATTATGTTTAATACTTACTTGCGGGCTGTCTGCTGCTCCCCGCTACCCATATTGCCCCCTCTGCCGCCTACGCTTGCCTTAGTCGTTTCTAAATGCTAAATGACAACAATTAAAAAATAAAGTATTTTATTACACATTACACTGATAAATTAATTGCATTTAATTATTTAATCGCAAAAGTAAGGATTATACTGATGGATAATTTTGTAATATATGTGTTTTTCTCATAATTATAATTTACTGTTCCTAGTAAATAAAAATATAACAGGTATAGGTATACTACAAGATAATTAATTTAAACTATGTAAAGATTAGATATTGTTATCAAAAATATGACTAAATAATACATTTTAAAAATTAAAACGTAATTATATTATTAATAAAAATGTATTATGATGATTAAATTACCTATTATTTTAGATTAATTTTATTATAGAAAATATTCATTGTTTTTGTCCTAAAACCAACATTTAAAAACCACTAATGGTGAAACCTAACATATACCAAAGTCTAATGGTAAAAACCCGAAAAATCGTATATTTTGTATTAAATTCGTTCATTTATCAGTCCCTATTGGTAAATCCTAGAATTTACTAATATAACTTAAGATTCACCAACATACGGGCTTTTACAGAAACATATACCTATACGCAATACGCATGTGCCAATTGCTATATATGGCGTTGTCTTTATTCACTTAATATTTACCTACATACTATATTGAGCCTATAATATATAAAAGTCTGCAATAGCCAATGAAATAAATGTAATAAAGAAATACGATAGTACCTGGAAGGTTACTTAAGCTGGAACGTGCTTTATTTGATTAATGAGTCTGTATTCATGCGCAGAAGAGGCACTTTAAGCGATGTTGAATATCACTCGAAGAGCCTCCTTTATGTCGAACGTTTCTATTAATATTTTTAGAAGGAGAAAATTCTAAAAACAGCATTTTTCAAGTTATTTTTACCTTCGATTCATTTATACATTGTATAAAAATGTTTATTGGTACGATAATAATCAGAATAAATTTCGGAATAATTTAAAATGCAGAATTTAGCATTTTAAATATTACGGACTTTTGTCAAATACATATATTATATTTAAAAAAAAAGTAGTTTTTAGATAAGTAGGTATACGCTTTACGCCAATTGCTATCTAACTCTCTCGGGAGAAAATTTGATCACAGAACCTGTGTCGAATGTGACATAATCGTGTAAAATACTAAGAGTATTTTGTTATTTTATTTAAGTGTAAGAGGGCATATAAGCTGTCTACGGCTTTTCATGGCGCTGACGCCCATTAACATTTGCGTAGTTATTATTCAGACATGTGTTATCCTTTACTTCTCTCTTTTGAAAAAAAAACCCGAAAACCTAAATGATAGTGTTACATATTATTATACTATGATACCTTCTAATATTTAAAAAATCATGTTTTAAGAGTATTCACGTTTCTACAAGAGATCAATGCCATTGCTTCATTGCAGCCTAAAAGAGCCATCATGGCGGAGGGCAAGCCTCACACAAGGACGGCAATTACACGACGGCATAACCCATACGTGTAATACCACGGATGTTTATGGACATTGGCAGGTACCGAGTAGACTGCTCGTTTACCTTCAACATTACAAAACCATTATAGTTCTTAATTTTCCAGTCATAGAAAATCGTTCATTTATAGGAAAGGCTTCCTACATAATGGGAAATAACCGCCGTCAATCATCTCCCCGCGCTGCCGAGGTCGCAGTTTACTTGGACGTCTCAATTTACACCCGAGCACCTACAATTGTATCAAACGATCTTTGGTCCGAGAAAAGATTTACGACGCTTTATAAAATAATTCTAAATTAAAAGGTAAAGTAGGATAAGAGTTCACAGTATACATTCTAGATACTATAGTGTTATTTTTAGAATCAGCAAGGTATTAGATATAGATAGATGACTTTTCATAATTCGCTATTTTATTTTTATTACAAAAATAAATATGAATTTATTTTTTTGTCTAAGCGTAATAAATGCATGGATCTACGGAAGATAAGGTAAAGAAACCCGTGACTAGTGCGGCCTAGAAAGAGTTTTATCACTGTCGGTGCAACCCATGTGTTATCAAAATCAATAATTGTTTGTTGCGGTCATAGTCATTTGATAAATTTCGTGATCACAAATGGAGTCATTATATTATATATATTTTTTATAGTATAGGAGGGCAAACGAGCAGTTGGAGCCATTTTCTTGACTATCGACGCCCAAAAACCCACCTCCATGGGCCACCGGCTACTTACACGCCGCACGAAGTAGAAGAACTCTTCATTTCATTTCTAAGGCCATGATTTGAATATTATGGTTGGCAAAAAGATGAACTATAAATGGTAAAATTCGTAACACTGTCTAATATTAAAAAATAAAAAAACTGCAGCGAAGCACAAACAGTAAAAATCTGTCACAGACACGCTGCAATGTAGTGTAGAAACCCCAGATAGTGAAATACGACCTTTCATGCTGTTAAATGTCGCTAAAGCCCCAAAGCTTTGATAACAACAAGTACAAACAGATGAACGAGCACTGCTTTGAAAAGGATGTAGTTTTTATACCGCCATACCTAATTATTCTTTTTATAAGAGACTTTTATTGATCAAGTGAGTCATACCGTTTTCTAGCTCTCAAACCTGCATTTGTCGTCCTTTCTCTTTTCTCTTACATGGGCCACCTGAAACTCATACACTGCACGAAAAGCGACAATCGCCGATATCGTGTGAGGTGAGAGGTTCGGTAAGACGACAAAATCTACTTGTCCTTTTATATAGTTTAAGGATTTTAGATATTAATACAAGTCAAAGAATTAAAAACAAATAAGAATTCAATGAGAGAATCAAGTTTAAAAATGTGTTCCGTACACATTAGTATTGTTTCACACAAGAAAAATCAACAACACATGGCTATAATATCGTCTTGTTTCGCACCAGTGCCATTGGAAATATTTTGTTTTTGAACTGCGCAGCGAACGTGCTAAAATTTTGGAACAAGAACCATAGTTACAGTTTGGCAACATGTGAATATGGAATGTGTGTCTTTTTTATGGCATAGAGGGGCAGACGAACAGTCGGATTTTCATGACTACGGATGCCCATAGACATCCGCAAAGAGGCTATACAGATGCGCTGCCCTCCATTTGCCTCAAAGCCTGGTTCCCATGGTTGCAAACCTGTGGCTACTACCCGGACTACATTACTTAATATATTTCTATATAATGTTATATCATATCATCATCATATCATTTTCTATATAATGCAACTACTTTAATGCTATATTTCTGTGACCTTGCTATTCTTGTCCAAATACCTTATCAATACGTGTCAAGTTCAAAGATTCAAAGAGATCAACTGAAGCCACGCAACTCTTGTTATAAGTCATGACTTGCAGTTTCAACTGTGAGAAGTGGTTTATAATCAAGACATGCCGACTGTAATTGAATCAAAATATATTCCATAACATTCTTAAAGTTTGATTTAAGTAGAATATTTTAAAAACTATGTTTATATTATAAAACTTATTTTCATTAAGAGTAGTATAGTATACTTGTAAGGAAAGCAAAAAAAAAGTCTGCATAACAATAATGCACATGACTGTCAGTAGTCATCAAAAGAATCTGACTTATCGTTTTCCTCTTCATTCTATTTATTAGATATTAGATGACCTCAAATCTCAGTTTAGCACTTAAATGACCCCAAACCTCAGTTTAGCCATTAACTCAAAACAATTCCTGACGAGATAGAGCTCAGGGTCAATATCTTGATTACTTTGCCCATTATATGTTTTGCTGCACGATGTCTCATTTATACTTTTAACGATGATTTACATGACATCAAACCCCAGGCGTATAACAATTTGGACTTAAAAAAAATGCAATTATTTATGTAGATAAATAGATTACATCTCCGGTTCATTGATAAGAGCCATAAAACATACCTTATTCTACAAAATAATCGAGCCACTATGACAGGATATTTCCTTTCTTTTAACGAAAGTGTCTTTCGTATAATAAAATGTGGGCAATAAATAGTCGTATTTGGTGTAGAAAATGTCACCGAAATTCTTTTTTTCGCTTGTGGTTCGACCTTTCAGTTTCTTGACGATAAAATATGAACTTGTGTCATAATGAAAAGCTCGCATGTTCAATTGGACAGTAGTAGTGATTTATGCCTACAGCAGCTAACGATTTTCTCGCTCCGCGACACGCATATCACGCGTGTGATATTAAAACAGAAAAAATCTGATTTATCATTTATTGCTTTTTCAGTTCAACTCTGTTGCGTCTATCCTTCGAAGTGGATCTCGGACTTGATCTTTATCATTACATTTAAAACATACTATTATGTAATGTTATTTATTATCTAATAGGATAATGGTTTACGAGTGTCACTGATGAATCTTGCTTAAGATTAATATAAAGGACCTTGTGCGAGACTAAATTAACTAACGATTTCCTTAATTAGTAATATTTCATACATATGTACTGAATAAATGAGATGCTACAATAGGGGTAGGAAAATTATAAAGTACCGCATTGAAAAATTTATAAGCCCTCAATTTTCTACATAATATGTGATTAAAATTATTGTTATTATTTCAGCTGACTGACATTGAGTCGTGTTTTAGAATATGCTTCAATGTTTTAGTGAAATAATGAACGTGCCTTTTTATGAAAATTGTTATCAACTTATTTCAAACAAAATTAGTTTGAGTTTCAACCTATAAGACACAAGTGTAAGATTATTTGTTAATACAGGAGTCTAAAATTAAACAAAAGTTTTCCATTTGTTCAGCATGTACTTCTTTATTAATATAATAAACATTTATATTTATTTGACACCTTTTAGATATATACAATATAAACTCGTAAAATTAAGTAGTTTTATAAACCACAGTAGTATATAAACAATGAGTAGAACTAAGTCACTTCACACAGCACTTTCCCTAGACAGAGTCAATGTGACGTCAGGAGGTGGTGGCTCATAGCCCCATAGATGCCGGGGCTTCCGTCGACGATCCACGGTCTGAACAGATTCCATGGACCCGTCAGAGTATCCGCTGCTACAAGACCTGAGACTATTAGACACTCGCAGTTTATGTTCTGTAAAAAATAAAGAAGTAACTTGAGTCTCTATTATTTGAATTGGCACTGATGTAAATAAAGTGATGTTTTTTTAATAAAATTTTCTATCAATGCTTTACAGTTAAATCGTATTTATGTTTTATTTCAAGTAAGTTCTAAGCACCAAGATCCTACCTCCGATATAGTCGTGGTAGTCGTTGCTATCTAGTTGTACGAGTTGTACGACAGGCGCCGGCTTGGCTCGGGCTCTCCTAGCAAGTCGCACGGCCAGCCACGTCGAGAGAACGAACACAGCTACCAGTACCACAGCCCCTACTGATATGCCGAAGTCCTTCTCTGTTAAGACTGAAACAAATTATATACACATAAAATATATAGTTAACATATAACAAAATACAATATAGGCATTGCGATTCTAATTGATCTGGAAAAAAAGAATAGGAACTTTTACAAATTTTAAATAAATGTAGTTTTTTGGACAGATTAGATTATCAATTCTAGAATTATATGCCATGGATTGTGATTTAAATATGTATTGGTTGAAAATAGAACAAGATTTATAGATAGCCTCTAAAATGAAACAAATTAACTTACATCTCCACCAAGGAATAGAAGTGGATTCTAATAAATTTTCTGTTGGCCTCAAGAGCAGTGCAGCAGAACAACCGTATCTGTTGCAGGCAGCAGCGCCAGCTTCGTCTCCAGCTTTGAGAGTTCCCAACGCTCCTCGAACCAACCACTGTGTGCCGCCGTTTCGCGCGAGTGCACCGCTCATGCCGTACCCCATAGATCCTCTCCTCTCCAGTATCAGCGACGAATTGGATGTGGACAAGCGCCACAGTGATACCTCATAGTAGGTTGCATTCTCCACTGTAATGGTAACTAGTATTATACATTTTGCAACATTACCGAATTTTCAAGAGATTTCAAATAACTTAAAGAAAAAGATAACACACATTTAATTCGTGGCTTACGCTGAATGTTTTTAGATGTAGGTACTCGTAATAACAAATCTGATAAGTGCTTATTTAATGATATTATTAATCTTATGGAAATATCTATTTCAGATTGATAATTAACTGATTAATGTTAAATATTGATACAAAATAAAATATATTTTACCAGGAATACATCTCATTTGAAATTCTTCATATTCATACGCTATATCACACTGCTGTGGTTGAGGTGGCCTTAAGGTGTCGAATTGAAAGGTTTTTTGGCAGGCTTTGTCTTGAGAGGCAATACCGTTGCCGGCTTCACAGCTGGCTGTTAGTGTTGAAGCCAGCGAGCCGGTTACTTGTGACAGCGGTAAAATAGCGGAGCCAGAGGTCAGATGCTGCACCTCCTCTTCAGCGGCTTGTAAATGCCAGAAGTATGTGTCGGGCGGAGGAAGACCTCGGACAACGCATTGTATTGTTTCTCCAACTAGTTTTATTCCTTGATCTAAACATTCTGGAGGATCTGAAATGTACGTACTCATAAATGAAAGTAAATTTAACCACCTACGATATCCTAAGCTATTTACGCGATGATTTTCAAGTATTTTTTAAACGAAAATTTTGAAAATACTTCGGCAGGAAACGGCTATAAAATCACCGTGTATTATAAGAGACGTTTAATGTAACGTAAAGTAAAACTGAAGACAACACCTTTATTTAGAATAGGTAAAATATAATCTATAATTTATCCATCCATCCCAAATGTGCATCCCAAATCTAACCGGATTATGATATTAAAATACTCGTTTTATGAATTGTAATTTAGTAGGTTATTACAACCTCTTTATTTTAAACATTATGATCTTTACCTATGGAAAAAAACTCACATAATACAGTAATACTAATAGTTTCGCTTCTTGTTTCTCCGATGCTGTTTTGCGCAGAGCACGAGTAACGGCCGGCGAGCTCTCTCGTTGTCTCCTCTACAAGTAGAATCTGTGAGGAAGTCTTACTGCCCCACAAACTGTTTGCTCCAATTTCTATATCCTAAAATAATAAATAAAAATCAATAAATATGTTTATTACGGTATGAATTATTTTATGAGTAAAAAAAAATATCTTTCAAAATTTACTAGTTTGAGTCATTGCTGCTAGTCAGCATCCTTCATTGCTGATGGTTACCAATGTTAGTTTAGTAATGAAATGTATTATGGTTTGACCTGCACTTTTGCGTAATGTGGCTATTTGAAAAGAAATATGAAGAAAGTTTATTTAAAATGATTGTTAACTACAATGCCTGGAAGCACATTTTTTTATCTATTAAAAAAAATACTTGAAATTGATAAATCAATAATCAAATAAATGTTTGAATTTATTTTAAATCTTTAATTTAAAATATTTTCTGTTATAAGAATATGAAGCATGAAATATCAAACTTCACAATTTCAACTTTAAACTATGGAAATAACCAGGTTATTTATTTATATTAAGTATAATTTAAATTAAGTCTACCAAATATAAAAAAATATATTTAAATTCCTTACATTATAAAACCATTTATATCTAACTACAGGTGGGTTGGCTTTTACTTCACACTCTAAGTGAAGACTGTCCAGTTCGGACACTTCATTGGGTCTTTCGTCTTCTCCCTTTCTTGAAATTTCTACTATTGGACTATCTGAAAGATAATGTGTGATTAAAATACAGTTTTAATAAAACATTCATATCAATGAAGCTCAACATATTATATCATTTAAAAAACATAAGAGGCTAGGTTGCAATCATACTACGAAAAAACGAAATAATTAAGAACCATTATGGTGCAATAATGGTGGTGTGGTAACAACTGGTTTCAAATAACTTTCATATTCATTTATATCTTAATATTTTATTTGATAATTAATACAGGGCTCGCGGATAGGTATGGTATATGCTTAATTGAAATTTAAATATTCCTCATTATTTCATATCTAATAAAATTTGCGTTACTAAACCAACTCACGGTACAAGGGATATTTTTCATTTTTATTCTTTGACAAAAAGATCCTTACAGGTAACATTAAGTATGGTGAGATCAGCCTTAGAGTCTCTGCCCGGCGGCATGGCGGTGTTGGTCGCGACGCACGCCAGCGTCGCGCGGTCGTCGCTGACTGCAGGCGTCAACTGCAAGTACGACTCTGCAGTACGACTCACATTATTCCAACTCTAAAACGGAAGAACATCTTATAACCCATAATTAATTCGAAAGTTGTCCCTGTGCAAAAAAGTGAATTTAACTTTTTTTAAAGTTGAAGTGTGTCATGTCATATCAAAACATAAATGAATCTTACTTGGTTACTATGTTGTGTGAGATGCGTGTGATCCAACCACCAGCTGAGCTCGGGCGGCGGGTAAGAGCCGCGCGCCACGCACTTCACCACCACCGGCACACCGGACTGGAGAGTGTCCTCTACGGTGCCTCGAACCCAGTTTATGGAAACATTGTATGCTGCCACTAAAATATCATAATTTAACATAAATATTAATTACCAACAGCCAACCAAAACTCGCTTGGATGCTATGGCCAAAATTTACCTTATTGAGCTCAAATCATATACAAGGTTGATAAAAGCGAGAGGCATCAATTGGACCGGCCGGGGTCATTCACCTCGTGCGAGTTGGCCTCTCATTATAGCCGCCGGTACTAAGCATGTTTACTTTTTTTCGCTATTTATTTTCTCGTAAAATTCTTTTAATAGTTTCGGATTAACAGTAGGCTCATAGAATAGATACGTAGTTTCATTTAATGCCTCTCACTTATCAAAATTGTATAATTGTTTTCTTGAAAAGGATAGAGAACGGTACCTAATAACCTACCTATTTAGTACAAAAAAATCTTGTATCTAAATAATACTAGTTTTATCTAAATCACGCCAGATAATAATTACAAAGCAGTTTCATTCTTATTGTAAAATAGTTGATTTCTATTATATCTTTATTTGTAATTAATATTTTATAAGTAAAAAAGCATCAAAATAAGTATTAGGAACATCCTAATACTTATCTTGTCTCATCGGCAATAAAATATAAGTTTAAGTTGTTTGATTCATTAAGTAGACTGCCGTATGCACTTCACTATTTGGAAGAGTACATAATATAGAACATTTATTTAAACACTCACAATAAAGATCAATTTGTAGAGTTGATATCACAGGTTTGGTAAGGCGGGTGTTGTCTGCCCTACATGAGAGTGCCTCAGCGTTCCTACGAGTAAGAGGAAGATATAGCTCATTTTCTTTCACTCCCGGAATGTCACTCTCTCCATCTGAAGCATCCACTAGATCTTCTCCAGAATACCAACTTATTTTTGGTGCAGGTCTACCTAAAGAGAGAAATTTTTAATTTCTATAAATATTATACTAATATCATACGTTACTTTTTATATATGTTTGTTTTCCTTTCACGCGAAAAGTGCTGAATAGAATTAATTGAAATTTGACTCACAGCTAGCTTATTAATATTTTTATTCTGTAGGTACTAGCTGCGGCCCATGGTTTGACCCGTATAAGTTTCGATCCCGTGGAAATATCGAGATAATAATATGTAGCCTACATGTTGACCCGACCTGTTAGTTATATTCATGCAAAATTTGAACTGAATCCATGCAGTACTTTTTGAGTTTAGCACGGACATGCCTACAGATAAACACAAAAATTCTAAAAAACTTTATTTTTTGCCTCGACATCGATTGTAGATCACGCTCCAAGTATTCTTTTAAAAAATATTCAATGTACAGTTTTAAATTTCTTTCGATTTTTTAATATGTATAGCCAAATGAGTCTCAGAGTAAAATTTGAAAAGGAGTAACATAATATATTCGTATATGTATAATATTAAAATAACGTATTTTTTGTTATAATCTTTGAAGCAAGCCTCGCATATCTACACTCAGATTACTTTTACGTATTGTATAAATCTTATAATATAGAACAAAATCATACATAATTATTATCTTATTTCACATTATCCTCGACAATAAGCTCGGAATACGAACCTCCTATAACGAGGCAGCTAAGGACCAGCGTGTCACCGTCGTGATAGGGTCCAATTTTGTTATTTACTTTGTTGCCCAATTCGTCCAAGAAGAAGGGTCGACTCGGCAGAACTAAAATAAAATGGATCATTGAATAGGATATACGAAAAATATAAATAGAATACTGCAAAAAAAAACAAAAACCAAGAAAATTAGGACCGGGAAATTGGGTTTTCGTTTGTTATGTTTCGTATTTGTAGTTGATGAACAAAATATATTATGATGATACAACGAATATATTGGCTATAAAAGAACAGACACATTATGGCGCAAATCGTCTCGTTGTGTTTGGTGAAAGATAAAGTATGTAATCATACCAGAGTAAGATTTTTTACAATATATAAATATATAATTAATTTAATACTAGTGGGTCGACAGAGAAATTATCAAGTTTTTTTAACTGACGAATGAAACCTTTTTGAAATGAAAATATTGGTGTCAAAAGTTCAGTTAACTTAAATGTCCTTGGTTCGGTTTAAATCTATGTCCTTAGTAGTTATTAATTTACATTATGTTTTATTTAATTATCTTATTTTTGTTTACTCCTCTTTATTTTTCTGCACATCAATGACTACATCTTTTTAAAATGAGATCATAACCTTTTTTTTATGTAGAGCTGTATCGTTCCATAATCACTTGGTGGAAAATCGGCTATCATTAAGATAGCACAACATATCTAAGTAAGACACTAAGTATAGACGAGCTCAAGCTCGTCTATACAACATCCTTCGGCTTACTCAAGTAAGCCGTGCAAGTTAGTCTAGCGATCCTAAGATCCCATCCCAGTCCAAACTTTTATGAGAGTAAAGTTTAAAATAGCGGGCCTCGAAACTCCAGCGGTATCAATTCCCATTATAACGATAATACAAGAGATATAAGTCCAGGCACAGAATTTTTTGTTGGGGACAACGTCTAATTTTATAAAATTAATTTATTAGAGACTACAATAAGAAAATGAGATAGTATCTAATAAATTAATTCGAATTTTTTGCAACATTTGTACATTTAAAGCAACATTGCCACGTAATTTACTAAATCAGCTACAGTTTTTATAACTAATAAATATAACTTCCACAAAATATTCAAGCTTCAATAGATAGTAGGTACCATGTATTTCTGTTTGATTTCAAAATGTAAATAAAATCGGAATAAGTTTGGCGCAGTATCACCTGCAGGTAATAATTTCTCTGTAGACTAGCGACGACTGACGACGTCGAATAATATCTTCAGTATTTCTTAGCCTCACGTAGAGTCACGTTAGAATCTACTACTTTGTCTTGGCTTTAGACCATAACAAATAAATAATAAATATACATACAGACAGATAAAATAACTCTCATAACTTTCTTTTGGCTAAAACTAGATAAAATTTAAAACTCATTGATACTTACTGATTACTGTTAAGTTGACGCCAATATTTCTAGTTGCTGCTAGAAGAAAGTCGACCCGACAGTGGTATAGAGCCTGGTCGTCTCCTCTGAGGTTAGTGACTGTTAGTACGGTGGGCTGCTGCCTCATGTCGGCTTTCAAGCGATTGGTAGTGTTGTAAGAGGGAGTTGACCACTCGTTGTTGATTCTGGCATCGAAACTGCGATTGTGAAATAATTGTTATGGATAACATAGATTATGTACTTTGAATATAGATATTACATTATTTGTATAAAACACTTATGTGACAGTTTCTTTTATACTTCATATATTATACCTATGTCCACTTGCGTGAAACACAGAGTTAAACAAATAAATATAGTGAGAGCTAACTCAGAGTTAAAATTTTAAACAGTTAACTTGTTACTTGTGTCGCACCATTGAAAATAGCTTGCACACACATTAATCTAAGATCGAGAATATAATATTGTTTTAAGATGCCGTTCTTGATACAATCCCCTCCACCCCCATTGGTATCTTCCCCGCGTAGGTACTCATTGACATTTTAAATGTTAACATTTCCGATCGCTATTTAGGAAATGCATGAATATCCTAGGATATATCTAATATCATTTATTTGACACATTTCCGGGCGATTTTAGGAATTACATACACTTCCTAGGAATTTTATACAATGACGGATTACATACGTTTCCTTTAATTTTAACATAATGTTTGACATTACAGCCCACTGCTATGGAGGGTAGAGGTAAGGAGAATCATACACAGATGATTCTCATGATGATGATGATGATGACGGTATATGAAAAAGCGTCCATCGAAATGTATTAAATTAATGTGACGCCACATTAGCATTAGGGTAAGTTTAATTTTACTACATTATTTTGTACTACGCAAGTTGTTGAAATTTTCAGTAACTAACTACTTTAGTCGCCAATAATATGATTATTTTTTAATTCGGCATACTTCAAATTGTTTACATTTACTTCAATTCCTATTTTCTACCATATGATACGATTCTTCTTACCTCTGCCCTCCATACCCACTGCCAAGGGTTAGTTAGTGAATTAATCCTCCGATTTCGGTGGGTTAAATATTAATATGTCTAACCCTGAGTTGATGCTTAACTCTTGGAAGTTCAAGACTTTTTAAAAAACTAACCTTGATTGGGTATTTAACTCCAAGTTAAATGTTTAACTCTGATTCTTGCAAGTTGCCCCTAGAATAATAATCTCAAAAGTACCTTGAAAACCTAAAATTTTAAAAATCTAAATAAAGTTTAAAAAGTAAAAAATCTTGCTTAATATTATAAATGCGAAATTTTGTATGTTTGTTTGTTTGTTTGTTACTCCTTCACGCAAAAACTGCAAAACCGATTTTCATGAAATTTGGCACACACATAGACGGTAACTTGGATTAAAACATAGGATAGTTTTTACCCGAAAAAATGTTCCTATGGTATGCCATGTGATGATATTCTATTTTTCACGGGATCGTTATTTACGCAGGCGAAACCGCGGGACGCAGCTACTTTATCAATAATTTCATATGAAATTAGTCAATTAAAATTTTATCGCCAATAAATACCGATAAGAAATAGCGCTTGTTTTCTTAATCTAGGTGAAATATATCTAAGAATGCTTCACTCGGTGCTTGGCCGGTTTTTTAACATAAAACAAAGCATGTGAACGCTGAAATGGCTAAATAATTAATTAAATTTAAGTTCTACTAAGAATTTAAGTTAGGCCACAATTCCGATGTTGACAGTAACAACACACAAAAAGTATGTAAGTTTTTTGTAATTTCATATATATTTTTTAAATTATTATAACCTGTAAATAGGTGCGTTATTCTTGTACCACACCAGCAGCATGAGGTCGTCGTTCAGGTCAGTGCTGGAGTCGCAGTACAAAGTTGTGTTTCCGCCTTCTAAAGCTTCCTGTGCTATCACTGGGCCTAAAATAAAACATCAGTTACCTTACAGTTTCAATTATTATATATTAATCAAAGGTATTTTTATGATATATAGCTTTTAATTCTGAGATATTACATAAATATATACAAATATATAATAATAATAATAAATGATATACAAATTAGCCAAAGGCTTAATTATATAAGGTTTTCATATTTAGGTATATAATTTACTAACATAGGATAATAGTTTAATGTTACTAACAATATAAGGATGTTGTCCAAAATAAAAAGTTATTTATTTATTTGAATTTTATATTAGGTATATTTTATTATTTGATTTATCCAATGGAAAAACTTTTTTATATGCGCAGACTGTACACAAAAATATTGCCAGTAATTTAAATTATTTATTGCTAAAAGCATTTGTCGGTTCGAAAAAAGACTGGAGAGTGGTAGGCAGCACCTCTGCATAGCCTTTACTAATATGATTTAGTTGTTTATTGCAGTATCGTCATAACTTTAACAGATTTTATGGCGGTTTATTATTATACAAACTCGATGTTTCAGTCCACCCGTAACCATGGTTGCTGTAAAGCTTCGGAAAATTCAAGCTTGTAAAAAAAATATAAATAAACCGCGATAATATCCGTTGAAATTGTGTTATTGTAATAAGTAATATTCGCGTAAATTTAAGACATCACTATCGAGAGTTAAAATAAATCGAATGCAGCATCCTCAGCAAATAAAAACTCACCGTCAGCTCCAGGTACGAACATGTGTGCCGGGGATATGGAGATCACGAGACAGATGAGCGCCCAGGCGCACATCCTATGGTCCATCCATGCTACAGCTCGGATTTCTTATTTCAGCAAATACCACAAGCATTAGTTGTGTGTGTTCTTCTCATTGAATATATTCTTGTTGTTCGATTCATCTGTAACAATAATAATAGTTAGTGAAAAGTAGTGCCTCGCTGCATGCATGCACGTAGCTGAATTGGGTCTCTGGCCTCAGGGGAGGTACCTCTCGTGCACGAAACCGGCGCAAAGTGACAGCAGTGCTGTCTCGTTTCGTGCGGTGTGTAAGAAGCCGGTGGCCAATGGATGGAGGACTGTATACCTAGCCACTATGGTGGATGTCTTTAAGCGTCGGTAGTCATGAAAATGGCTCCGATTTCTCGTTTGCTTGCATAAGCTATAAAAAAAGTGAAAATCTTATAATAGTAACTTTTTATCAAGCAGATATTGATATAATTACCTAACACAACAGCTTTTGTGTTTCATTATATCACTTTGTTTTCTATGAGCATGGACGACACATGAAATAACCTTACTGTGTTTGTATTGGTATGGTAACTACCTTTATTTAATTCTATTACTTCACACTCTTTTTAACGACGAAAATATATACATGGAAATTGGAATGTTTTAATAATGATTCAATAATATTTATGTAATATATGAGGGCAAAAGAGTATTGAAGCCTTGTGGCAAATTTTCAAAAAAATTTAAGAAATAAGTATCCGTAACAATAAGTACATAAATTATACTCTATTCATATAAAATGAATATTTAAACTAGAAAAACTTGTTATAATTTGTTTATATTTACGCCTGCTTATAGATAGTTGATAGACTCCGGCTACTTAATTATAAAATTTTCTGCCTCTGGTTGGGATTGGGATTGGGATTTACCAATCAAACAACGAAACCGCGCGTTACAGACTTGCCAGTGTGGATAGTCTCTAACAATGATTGATGTGAGTGAAAACGAACTCTACGCCCACAGCATGCTACAAGTGTATGACTAATTGACTCCAAGTCGCTTCTTTACTGTAGTTTGAAAGTGAAATTTAGAAGTTGACAGCCCGCATCAATGATGAGGAGGCTGCGACTTGAAACTTAGACTTATTTCTAATATACTCGTTTCTGGTTAAGAATTAAGTGACGTCAGCATCATAAGTGAGCGTGCAGCCAATTAAATCACAAAATAATTAATTATTAATATTTATAATTAATTAATTAATCTGATATTGGTTATGGACCCCTAATAATAGTTACAACTGGAAGAGGAGAATTTTGTACTTTTATAAACCAAGATTTATTGGGGTGCTTAAATTTGGTTTTTTTAATGTGAAGAATTGGTTTTTAATTAGTACCTGGCCTGCAAGACAATATGAGATAGGTACTTATCCCGTCAGTATTCAAAGACGTGCTGTCATTCATTATTCATTGTTAAAAATTTACCTTGAGATAATACAGGACACTAAAGATTTAATAGTACTAAAATAAACTTAACAGGCAAGATGGCAGCATCTTCGGGGAGGAAACCTGTTACTTACCCCACAATAGTATATTTCCAGTTGAGGCACCGACTGCAGAATTATAAATATTGATAAACTAAGCCTATATGTATCCGAAGATTATAAAGCACTCTCTGTACTAAGATGAATCGATCAATATACATATTTGTTGGTTGTCAAATGTCAAATATTAATTATGATTGAGTTCAGAAATTTAATTTGTAACATTACTTAAGATTTATCAAACTACATATAAATAATCTGATAGACATTTAACCCAAATTTAGTACAGTTTTTACCTTCTAAGATTTAATATGTAGTTAGAAAGATATACCTAACTATTCTAATTAGTTATTTGTTTTAAACTTTTCTTTCAACTTTAAACTTTATTTGATTGAGGTAGGAATAGTTTCTATAGGAAAACGAAATTGTTGTTTTTACTATATTCTTAGCATTTTTTTTTTCATATTTGCTCACCTTTTAAACCTTTTCTGGACTTCCACAATTAATTCAGAACCAAAATTAGCCAAACCGGTTCAGCCGTTCTCGAGTTTTACCGAGTCTAACGAGCTGCAATTGATTTTTATATATTATATATAATATATATAGAAAAATAGAATAGATATAGAAGATATAACAAAAATAACAAAACAAAAAATGATTAGTAATTGAATGCCTGAAAAAGATTAGTAAATGAAATGCCTTAGCAGAACATAAATAAGGATCCCACAAGGGTCTCCCGTTTATATTCTGGCCCTAATTAATATCCCAATCCCGTCGTTATAGAATAGTTATCTCTCATGATTAATATTGGTCTCGCAGCGAAAGTTGAGTTGAATACGGTAGGTACGCACACAGACGTAAGATTCATAAACAGTTAGTTTTTTCTATGTGTGTTGGCATAAATAACCACCATTTTTTTATTATTTTTAATATATTATTTATTTAATATTCCGCGTAATTTATTTTAAGTTTTTCATATTTGGTTCCGTGACAAAATATTTGTTAATAGCTTTCGTCTCTTAACCGTTGGTAAATGCACATAAATATTTTTTTGTTTCTCCAGGTTTTCCATACCTAATGATACTAAATATTGCATATTGATTGTGCCTTTACAAATTAGTAAACCTGACCCTAATAAATGTAGTAACTATAGAATTAGTTCCAAATATGCAATATAAAAAATGATGAGCCATAATTTAACATAATCATAATATCATATAATCATGTATGTATATGAGTCATTTTTAATCCCAGTCGTTATAGGACGATATCTGCACGTAAAAAATCGGCTGTGATATCATTATGAAGAGCTCCAGCCGTAGATGTGCCGATTAAAGTTGTTTGTATACATTAAGTTTAAAAAACTCAATTTTCAGTTTGGAAATTACTTGATAAACGCGATAGTATCGCTTGTGCGACGACCTACTAATATGCAGTGAATGTTAATGAAAACCCTAAAATGTATCATATATTTTATTAAGTTTTATTTAAGACTAGCAGCATAGCAGATAATTATTATAAATTAAATATAAATTAACATAACAATAATATTCACCTTAGATTGGGCCTGGCACAATATTTTCGATCTCAATCAACGGGGCAATACCTACACCTGATTTTCAAAGTGTGCGTAGACTAAAAAGTTTGGGACCCTGTGGTCTAGCGTAATAGACACGTATCTATTGAACTATGTGTTTACGCTACACGGATATAGAGATTGTTTTAAGTGCTCTTGAACTTAATAGCGAATAAATACTCGACGTACAAATACTTTTAATGATTTATTGACGTTGGCTTAATGCTTTAGTCACTTAATGATACGTTAAACAGATATTTACACACGAAGCTGTTCCGGATACTTATAAGTGCGTTTGTTCGGCGTTTAACATTTATATTTAACATTATAATCGGTTCGATCAAGGACAAGTATATTAAGTGCGTGGGAGCGTGCGGCGGATTGAATTATTTAAAGTTTTTTGTAAGAGGTTGTGTCATGCTATATTGCAAGTCGCTTGGGCTGGCACGGAAAGCACCTCGGGCTTCATGTGACATTCACTTTGTCGTTTATGAACTTGGCACCCGTTTGGAGGAAGAAAGTGCTTGCATATCTAACTATGAGGATGTCTATTTCTCTATAGGCGATAGTTTTAGATGTTTCTGTTAATGTTCCGGTCAGCATATTAACAACGTTACTGAAAAATAAACTACAGAATCGGATTTTTACGGAATGACTAGAAGTAATTAATTTATGAATCATTTAGTCAAGAGCTCAAAAGTTACCCATCGAATTACTCTTATACCTCATAACTCTTGGACACATTTATACAAGTTGTCTCTTGTTTTTTTTTTATTTTCATATAGTATAGTGGGGCAAACGAGCAGTCAGAGCCATTTTTGTCTACCGACGTACATAGACACCCGCATAAAAGCTCTACAGATGCGGTGCCTTCCTTTCTCCTCCCATCTAAATGGGCCACCGGCTACTTACACATCGCAAGAAACGCGGTACAGTCGTTGTCGCACCCCGCGGTTTCACCCGCGTAAATTCGGATATCATGAAAAATCATCCCATGGCATCTGTACCATAGCTGTCACTTTACGCCGGTCTCGTGTAAGCGAGAGGCACCTCCCCGGTCGTGCCGGCCCGATTCGGCTGCATGCAAGCATGCAGTGTGGCGCTACCTCAAAAATATTAGTAGTATTTTATGTAATATTTTGAAGTATTTTAATCATTAAAACACTGGCACAGTAAAGATTTTCACATAATACATTGACCTTCTCTGTGGTCTACACTCTACACGGAGTCACGGGCTACGTCTAGGCGCGTCACACTGCCCTATTTACATGTTCTTATTTACCACGCAGACATCATTGAGCTGTGGATCATAGAAATGCAAACTTGCTTAAAAAACAACGTGAGAATTAATTTATGAATGTAGAACAAAGATACATTGATTGTGTTTGCGCGATGCACATATTTGTGAAAAAATAATCAAGACAAACAAACAGACGCTACAATGAACAATGAACATGTTACTTACTGATTCGATAAAGGATGTGTGAACACCCTAATGCTTTTATGTTTATTGTTTTTATTACAGCATTCTAAAAGCCGACGGGAATGCCGAAGCGATGCGTATCCTATGCGGGGCTCCGACATTCCCAGTTACCCATCTCAATAATGCGTCCTTCTTTTCCTCTTAGACCCCTTTATTATTAAAGTAAATGATTTAGGTGGCTTATT
This sequence comes from Calycopis cecrops, assembly GCA_001625245.1. Taxonomy (NCBI): domain Eukaryota; kingdom Metazoa; phylum Arthropoda; class Insecta; order Lepidoptera; family Lycaenidae; genus Calycopis; species Calycopis cecrops. The sequence continues at coordinate 114,614 of LUGF01052882.1, read as the reverse complement.
TTTCATCCAGTATGAGCTTTTTTTTTTTTTGGTAGAACTATGCTAAGACAGAAGGTCAGTGCAGCTTCATCGATATGAGAGGCGAGCACATCGCAACTCGCACTCTGTATTTGTGGTCGATGGGGGGGCAGACCCCCTTCTCTCCCAGCTACTGGGAGAAGGCAAACCGGACTATTGCGATTAATAGGTTTATACTATTATTATCTTGGCCGAGGACAGCGGGTGTCCTCCTCTCCCCACCTCTAACGGAGGGGAGCAGCTCACGCGCGGCAGCTAAAAAGTGGCCGACACGGGTCATGAGCTAGAAGAGCTCTATGAGCTATCACGACTGGGAGTATTAGCAGTTAACATCGTATGTATGGTTTAAACTTATCTGAATGTCGGCCATGTCAGCTAATGTTTATATCATATAAACATATTCAATGCAACTGCAGAGTAATATGTTACTGTCCTTTGCTCAAACAATATACTTTTTATGGTTTCAGGGAGTAGATGCATATGGATAAAGACCGACAGCCGTAAACATCAGCGCAGTTACTTTGCATAAATGTTGCTCTGTGTTGTCGTCTACTCTCCAATAAACCATAAAATACCATAAATTTACCAACTGTACGAAACGCAACAGCTTGCTACTGTGTGACTGTATGTAAGCGAATGATTTCACCTCATTTGTGCTGTCTTAATCCAGACGCAACGCAGCCTGGCTCTTACTCTTGAAGTATATTTTCTATTAGCTTTTTCCCCTTCGCACGCATTCTGTTCGATGTATATACATAATATAAAACTTCCTCTTGAATCAAGAGATCTATTAAAAAAAACTCATCAAATCTGTAAAAGATCTAAGCAAACAGACACACAGACGGCGGAAAGCGACTTTGTTTTATACTATGTAGTGATTCTCCTGTACATATTATGTCATTTCATCGCACAGGGTTTACAGCGCACATTCTCTGTGTGGTTTTACATGGTAAAAGTCAACAATTAGGTATTTATTTCTATACGTTATGGTCACTCCTCCCATCTGAATTACGAAATCCTAGGAAGGTTTATTTTCACTGTAATGTTTGACAGAATTATACAATCCTCTTGAAAATTACGTTAAATATACATGTGTATATTAAAGATTGTTACAGACATGCTCTAAACTTAACTAACTTAAACAATTCGTGCTTTTGAGTAAATAAGAAAATAAAAGCAGACGAAGACGCGGTATAAAAGACAAGTGGCAGCAACTGAGTGTGTTTGTTAGAGTTAGTTCTAAGTTTACAAGTGGCTTGTTACTTGTTCTCCATATGAGACGTCTGTTACACCACTAACAAGTTATATAATGTTTCAATAAGTTTATGAACAATATATAACTACATATAATAAAGCTACAATGGTCGGAAGTCTGTACATGGAAGAAATTAGAAAGTTTTCTGACGATTCTTTTTAGAATCAAAACAATATCATTTAACATAATATAAACTGTACGACGAATTCATAGATAGGTATAAGGATCGAAAATTATACAGTTGACCTAGCGCCGCCGAGTGGCTTTATTGACATTATCAAGATGATCTACAACCTGTAACCTTGAATGATAAACGTACTAACTGTGTAGGTTTATTTCAAATCGAAACAGTAATTTCGGAGAAAGGCGAATTCTCTCAAACGAAATTTTCATCTTTTTAATATTAGTATACCCAGTTACAATTTTGAAAGACCTCTTAATTATACTTGAAACAAAAAGAAAATAAAAAATAATATTTACTTGTTATTATTAAATTCTCTTTCAATATTTTAAAAACTATTAAATATTTAATTCCACCTAGGTGCTTCAAGACATTTGGATATGAATGTGGGTGTCTAATATTTATCTACTTTATAATTCATATAAAAAAATATTCTGGTAGATCTAAAACAATCCAAGATATATAAGTACCTAAATTGCTTTTCAGTACAATACAGCACCGACAGTTTTAATTGACTACATGTTCCGTTATCTGTCTACTCTATAAGCTCCAAGACAGCTATTCACCTGTCATTCCGTTAAACTGATGATTATGACATTTAGATGTCTGACGCAAATCGTCCCGTTAAATAAATAGTCCTCCTAGTCGATTTCGGCTACGGCGGCCGTCTATATATAGACGAGCCATCTGTGCAGGACATATTATTATAGTGCACAAGTGTGCGCGCAGACTCAAGGGCATTCCCTTTTTCTCTTATTCGTGGGACCGCAGTCCGACACGACCGGTGAGAAATCAGGCGCAGGACCGACAGCTTAACGTGCTCTCCGAGGCACGGGGGTGTAACACCGCCAACTGTTTTCAACGAGTTAATCTTTGGCATGGTAAACATCCATAGATATAACAAAAAGTAGATTTTTTTCTATTGACAGAATCGAGTTCATTATCAGAATGTTTTTAATTCAAATATTTTATACTAGCTGTGCCCCGCGGTTTCAACTGCGAAATCCATATAAACTTCAACACCCTATTTCACCCCCTTAGGGGTTGAATTTCTAAAAATTCTTTCTTAGCGGTTGCCTACGTTGTAACACCTACCTGGATGCCAAATTTCAGCTTGATCCGTCCAGTTGTTTGGGCTGTGCGTTGATAGATGGCTATGTCACGTTTGAGTTTCATATATATAAATTAAAATAAATTAGATTGGGGATGTTTCGTCCCCCATCGACGGATCTCCACCTTGTCGTGGTGAGGGGGCTTAGTAACCGTGGCTTGGACAACCACGGTGAAGCCAAGAGGGATCCCAGGTGGGGACGCTTCGAGTGGGCTTCACCAAGGCCCACTCTGGATGCGTCCATGGAGCAGGGGTCGCGAGAGGAGAGGTGTCTCGGTGTGTCGTTGCCGTGCACCCTATCTCCCGTGACCAAATGGGGGCGCACCAGCTGATGCGTTGGCGTTGGGGCCGCAGAAGAAGAGGAGATGCGGTGTGTCGTTGCTGCCCAGCGGACGGGACCAGCCAATGCCGACGGTCCTCCACCCGTCCCTCTGAATTAGCAGATAGCGGCGTGGATTCGAACGACCGGCGTGGTATGCTCCGTTGGAGCATTGGGACCAAGGGTTAGGATGGGAACCTGACTTCATTGCACGGTTCCAACGTGGAGTTAGGGACTGTTCAAGGGCAGCCGGACAGATCCCTAGGAGGAGGAGTCTTGCCTATTCACCGAGGCCAGCCTGTGGCTGGAGGCGCCCTGTTGCTTTTGGACCCGCGGCCCTCCAATTATAGCGGCTGAAGGCACCCGCAGGGGTTTAGTCGGTAGGGGCAACCCAGTTGTCGAGCCCGACACTGTACCCGGTTGAGCAACCCGGACCGTAGGATATCGTACGTAAAGGTATTCCCCTACGTTACCAAAAAAAAATAAAGGGATCATTCCTCCCTTCCAATAGAAGCATCCATTCCATGAACGGAAACTTATTAACCTCACGAAATAAGACATTATACATTATACTTTTGGTAGCTACTTATAGCTGTCACTTTGCGGCTGTCTTGATAGCGTAAGATTTCTCCTATGTCATGCCGGCCCAATATAGCTGTAATGTAGCGTGTATATCTGCACTCCATCTTCCAAAAAATCTTAGGTCCACTTAATCAAAACTTGACAAACGTGTAATTTTATACTGCTGTTGTGTTTTTGTGTAGGTATATAATTTACAAAAGCAAAGAAATACCGTTAGCCATATTAAGCACCTACAGATGTTGATATTTTAAATCCTTATTCAAGCAATCTATAGTGTGAGGTCATCACGGATATTAGAATGGTGGTTCAAAGAATAATTTTGATTTGCTAGAATTACCAAATCATGTTTGGTTTGGTTTCTTTTGAATTCTTTTAACTTAGATGAATGTTCAAAGATATTATAACATAATATCTTAAATATAAATAGTATTTTATTTTTTTTCAGTGTTTTTAGCGTCTTCTCAGTAACATTATTTGCTTATATTGCTCCGTTCGTCTCAAGGGAACTATTCCATTTTCGGAGACAAAAAGGGTATACATGTTCTTCCATATTAATCTTTATTTATAAACTTTGTATTCTTAAGTTCAGACGACCAGGCTGGCGCAGTGGTACAGGGCTCGGATAAGTGGAGCATGTTGCGCTGGGGGTCGCGGGTTCGAATCCCGCCTTGGTCATGGATGTTTATATATTATGTATTATATGTATTACTATAACAAAAATCTTAAATATATAAAATTTCTTAAATTTATAAAACATATTAAATATATTTCCGTTGTCTAGTACTCGTAACACAAGTCCTTACGGTACTTAACACGGGGCTAGACTAACGTGGTGTGTAAAGTCCACAAATATTATTATTATTATTATTATTAAGTAGCTTTTGCGTAAAATAAATACAAATTTTTGCATCAAATATACAAACTTACGAATTTATATATTTTTTTTAAATTTAATTTATGTTAATAATAACTTACTTTGATTTTAATACCAAAAGTAATAACGTCGTCAGCTTTAAAACTCTAGCATGGCAACGTTCGAGAGCAAAATTACAGCAGCTACGCGCGCTTCGTGCAACGTATATCATTTTAAGGAAATAAATTTCGCCGTGGATATATACGTAGGTATATAGCTATATATACGTTAATAATTTTTCGCTATTGTATTTCACTCGCCTGTATTCTGCGTATCATTCATTCTCTTATGGTTGTTATCGTTTCGCCTGCAATATGAACGCGCTGTATTACAAAATTATGTCAAAGGACTGTAAAGAGAGTTGTTGTATTATGTTGGTTGGCTGTTAAAACTTGTACTTACTTATTATGTTTCCAAAATACGATAACAATCGTTTTTGGTCCTAGGAATCTGAGAAGCGCAACTTTTATTTGTAATTCTTGTAACGAAAAAAAGTTTCATGTTAATAACAAGTTAGAATTCAAAAAATTAATTAGGCTGTAATAATAAGTCTCAAAACTATATTTTCATTGTTTAATATAATAATTTATAATATGTGATAAAAATGTGTATAGAGAAAAAAGAATGCGGTTTGTGGTTGTTCGGCGATATAAATCTCTAAGTTAAACATAAAACAACGGCCGGCAGTAACTATATGTTAGTTCAATGAACTCAAAATCAATCAACTCGCATGTTACATTAATGTTTACACTACGAACGCTATTAGCTGTCGTAGCAGTTCATACAAGTTCTGCTAAAAAATATAGTAGGTATAGTAGCAATTAACGTTTCTGAATTGACATATTGTTGGCTTCAGAAATTCAGTTAGTGTTTGTTAGGTTTGTAGTATCATCAATCATCTAGGTTATCAAGGTAATACAATCGGGCTTAGGGCCCCCGAATGGAGCGAGGATTTTACGCATATACATTCAAGCATGGCGCCTAACTGCCTATCAGTTGACAGTTGCGTAATTGCGATTGCGCAATGCTCAATCATGTAAGCAATACGCGGTGCATGCCGCTACCCGCATCGTGCTTCGCCTCGTACGCCACACCCTTGTCGCGTCCAATAATACACGTATAATTCATGACTTATGACCTCTAGAGACTGCCATATTTAATTTTATACATAGCCCTTTAATTAGCTTGGGCTGAAAATATGCTCCGAAAGTCATGTTAGTGACACCATACTTTTTATTCTTTTTATCAACATTTTTAGTCTCGTAAAACTAGCTAACCTTTCAAACATTGTCCTCTCATATAATGCTTTGTGGTCACCATGACGTTTATGTTTCAGATTTGTCAAACACACTACTTAACGTAGTAAAACTGAGAATTATCAACCCATTTTTAATGATTTTCGTAGAGCTTTTCAAAGACATTCCTAAAGCTAGCGTAGGCAATGCCATAACGACCATGACAAAAAGAAAATAAATGTAACCCCTCAAATGTGCAACACACATAGCAAAACAAAGCAATGCCTCGAGTTTTGCAGATGACTATGGGCGGCGGTAGTCATCTATCACCTGCTCGTTTGCACCTTATCACATGAAGAAAAAAAAATGTGTGTAAACGCAAACTTTGATTTTCATAAATAATATATAATATAGTAAATTGAACAGGTTTGCCATTTTATTAAAATATCAAGCAAAAAATTTTGATTCTGTTGACTGAACTCTGCTTATTTACGGATAACGTGGGTACCGTTTGAGCGCCCTACGAAGATCCTGCTACCTTGTCGTGGTGGGAGGGCTTACGTGCCTCTGTGATTCCCAATGATATGCCGGATAGGGCTACCCATGCTGGACAGGCGTGTGGGAGAGGCCAAAAAACACTTACTCGCATAGCTTCAGTTTTAACATAGGCTGATGTGGTTGGAGGGTTGGGTGGTTGCAGAGAGTGCAGATTCATCAAGCTCATTCAAGAATGTTATCAAGCAAATTATATATAGATTCAATATAGATTTATGGATGATGATTATAAATATTCGGTATTTGGCAATATCTCAATATCAGCCACCGGGAAGTTGAAATGTTTGCCATCCTCACGGCGACTAAAATATTTAAGGATATTATGACATGTTCGTTTCATATATCAAGCTTTACGACTTCTTCGACTTGTTTGATTTACATATTAACTCAACAAAGTATAATAAATAAATAAATAAATAGTAAATAGTGTTTTGGTCACACGGTGCTAATAGCCTAATACGTTGTTATTATTTTAACTTATTTATAACCAGATTCTTATTTAAATATTAGATGCGTATTATGTATATAAGATATTGTGATTAAGCTGAAATATTATAGTATAATATACTGCCTTAAATATACTGAAGACTATTATATTAGGCTGTAAACTCACAATACACATAATTGTATACAATATTATGTTACTAGACATCGAAGCCGAGTTATAATGAATGCAAAAGTTGTTATTCTTTCTTTATCGTGGGTGGTCATCCATGTTATATAACTAATTGTTCGAGACTCAGCGACTTTATGAGTGTCGTTAAGAACCCAGGTGATAAAGGCATACAGTTTATATTCATAAGGTTGCCTAACTCCCGCTCATTAATTTCAACAGGTTGGACATTAACAGCTTATAATTAAATTACTTTGTTAACTAACAACTTTTATAACCTTACCTTTGGGTAAGATGAATTTGTGGAACATTAGTTCCACGCTCTTGCAAGTAACTTGCTTACAAAACGCAAGTATAAATAAACTTAATTTACTACTCAACAAGTCACCATGCCCTGTAGAAAATAATTATATATGCACATAAACATCCCAATAACCCGAAGTAATATAAAAAATTTTGGATACCAATTTTTAAATTATCCAAAACGTGTGATATAAAGCGAATTATTTGAAAAAAACATCAAAAAAATGCATTGCAATGCAAAATAGAAATTATCTAGCAAAAGGAAATCTATAAATAATCAAGGGTCCGCAAAAGAAAATTGACTTGTACATATAATACAAGGATACACGAAGTACAATAGACAGGATAAATTTCAATTAAAAGACATAATTATTATAATTTTATAAAGTTTAATGACACAAACGAGCAATCAGAGCCTTTTAGTGGTTACCAACGCACGGAGACATCCGCATTTGTTATGCAGATGTTTGCCCTCCTTTTCCTTTATCGTCCAATGTTCTACTGAAAACTCACAAATTGCACGATATCAGACAGCGCAGATCTCACTTTTTGGCGGTATCATGCAAGGCAAGGCGACAGGCGCCTCTTGCTCAGCTTCTGTTGACCTAATTTGGCTGATAGAGTAAAGGTAGTGTTATGCCCTATTCCTTGGCAACATTTTTGACTGTGTAATTATATATTATCTATTTAATGAAAAAAAAAAAATTTATAGCATAAAAGAGCAAACGAGCAATCGGAGCCTTTTGATGACTACCGACGCCCATGGACATTCACATGATTGTTACGCAGATGCATTG
>LUGF01052882.1:86950-105812 GCA_001625245.1 Calycopis cecrops | reverse complement strand
TTTGTTATTGAAAATTAGTTCTTATTAGATTGGATTTGAGTCGAATTTTAAAAAATAACTAGGTTAACAAAATTTAGAAATTAGTGAACACGTCCGTTAGCAAGCAAGTCTCGCGAGAGTGTTCGGGATATGTTTCGATATAGACGGTTTAATAATCTTTTTTATATATAAAAATTAATGTTTGTCTGTATGTTCTTTATAGAATCGTAAACTATACATTTGTGTTGATCATCATCATCATGTGATGATCTTTAGTAAAGTTGTTGTGCCTGAGCCCACGAAGATTTCTGAGCAGTTCGGGTTACTAAATACTAACTTTTTCTTTTCATTCTATCTAGTTGCCCTCAGACACTCACTCAAAAGTGGCTTCGCGGGTCCCAAACGTAGAATTGTCACATTTATGAACTTGTAGGGGTAAGGTAATTTAGGTAAGAGGTAGTGCCACACTGCATGCTTGCATGCAGTCGAATTGGGCCGGTACGACCGGTACGTACGTACGAGGTACCTCTCGCTTACACGAGACTGGCGTAAAGTGACAGCTGTGCTGTCGCGTTTCGTGCGGTGTGCAAGTAGTCGGTGGCCCACGGAGGTGGGAGGAGAAAGGAGGGCAGCGCATCTGTATAGCCTCTATGCGGATGTTTGTGGGCGTCGGTAGTCATGAAAATGGCTCCGGCTGCTCGTTTGCCCTCCTATATCATAAAAAAAAAATGGGAAAAGGGGGTTTTTAACTTCTGGACTCAGCAGTATAAAACTTGGTATACTGGGGTCATGGTTATTTAATATTATAAAAAGGAAAGCTTTTTTGCTTGTTTGTGTCTAATGGGCTCCAAAACATCGAATGAAACAATTATTTCACAAAGTAAAAAAAATATAATTAACGGACTATATTTTAATATGGTCTTATTTGTGTAGTTCAACTTCCCTATTTTAGTATAGTATAGGGAATTACTACCCACAATATAATCTTAACGCTAAGTGCGTTATAGTGTGTTAGTGCGTAATTCAAAGGAGAACGTTCAAAGCCAACTTTAGTAATCTCGCAACTGATCAAAGTACAATCAGCTTATTTAAATTACAAGTATTTCATCATCACAATCGTGCGTTTTTGATTTGCAGGTTTTTGGCGTACATACAAAGAAGAATAATAAAGTAATGAGAGAGTTTCTAGAAATATAGTAGAGTTGATAATCGTAATAACTCCATAATTACTAACATCCCTCATCGTCGATCTTGTGTCTTATCTACAAGAGTCAAATAAACGTCACCTTGAGCTGTTTCTGTTCTTAATAACTTACGAAACTTAGTTACAACTACGAGAAGAGCTTTGGAAGAGATAAGTTGTAGTGCCACGCTGCAATTGGGCCGGCACGACCGGGGAGGTGCCTCTAGCTTACACGACACCGGCGTAAAGTGACAGCAGTGCTGTCGAGTTTTATGCGGTGTATAGTAGTCGGTGGCCCATGGATGTGGCAACGCGTCTGTTTATCTCTATGCGGATGTCTATGGGCGTCAATAGTCATGACCAATGAAATGGTTCCGACTGCACGTTTGCCTCCATATACCATAAAAAAACCAAAATATTAAGAAGATAATTCAGAAAATGATAAAATAATGTTAATCTAAATCTAATGGGTATTAAAACATTTCCGTTCCAAGTAATTGTAAATATAAAATATTAATATTTATAAAATTATTTACAAACATAATAACAAACCATTTGATAATGTCATTACTAATTCCTTACAAAGTCGAGTTCCTAATTATTTCATTAATTATTAATTCACGCACTCCGGAGTTTATATTACGATTTAAATTCAGGATTCAGATTCTGTTATTTATTAATTAGGAATAGCTGATGTATTTCGGAAGTGGTGAATGTTTAAGGGTAGTAGTAGCATTGTAGTCTGTTATTTTATGTAATAGGTACCTCGGTAATAGGTCGGGTACAACCATTTAGTACACACTATTAGTTGAACTAAGTTTGCGCCAGATGAATTAATAGTATCCATCCTTCTATAATATTTAAAATGAACATGTTTGCCCTACCTACATTCAATAGGTCATAATCAAACATAAACTAAAATACATGTTTTGCGGGACACTACACAAAACAAAATTGTAAAAAGAATGTTTTTGATAATAATAAATAAATAAATAAAATAATAAGAGCTGACTGCTTAAAAATATTTTTATTTATATATACTGCATTAAATGTAGTTCAATTTAACTATGGCGACCGCTTCTTCTCTTTTCTTTGGTGTACTCTGAAATGGCTGAAGTAGCCAATCTTGTGGTTATATGTATATAGGGTAGATTAGGGTAGAGGGTAGGGTGATTGGATTTCTTGGTTTTGGTTGGTTGACTGCCTCGTGGTCTAGTGGTAAGCGTGTTCAACCACAGACATGAGGTCCTGGGTTCGAATCTCGGGTCGGACCAAAAAAATGTCATTGTGATTTTTCAATTTCTAATAACAGTCAGGAGTCAGGAAGTTGGCGGTGATACACGTCCGTGTCTCGGAGAGCACGTTAAGCCGGTCCAGCGCCTGATTTCTCGCCGGTCGTGTCAGATTGCCCTCCCATCGGAATATGAGAATGAGGGAATAGAGAGTGCACTTGTATCTGCGCGCACACTTGTGCAGTATAATATGTCCTGCGCATCTGGCTCGTCTCTATAGAGACGGCCGCCGTAGCCGAAATCGGCTAGGACGATATTATTATTATTATATGTAGGGTAAAAGTCCCAGTCAGTGTAGTGATTATTATTTATAATATAATACGTGAAACTATACCATCACGCTCGCAACTCATGCCTCCTAGATTTATCAACAACCCAATCAACTCCCCAGCCATCGGGGGTGCGAGGTCACCCTCCTACGCCACATAATAACTTTGCGAGATATTCATCAAGACTTAACGTTCATGAGAAATTACCCAACAGCGTCTAGCAACATGATTATAACACTAATTAGTTTAATTTTACTAGAATAGTGTAAACTAAAGCATAATATCCCAACGATTAAACTATACTATTGTTGTCTATATATTCGCCATTTCTCAACAAGACAAACGTGGTTTTATTGTGGTACGTATTTTTATGTAAACTTAATAATCTAGCCACAAGTTGTTAAGGCAGTTATATTAGATTTTATTTTTATCAATTGAAATGAATCATCAATAGAAATGCCGAGCATAGCTCTCTATATTATAGTAGGTACGTTTAGTGACTCTGAGTTTGTTACAAAATGGTGGCCAATTTAGAGGTATCAAGCTTCGGATTCGCATATTTTCACTATGGTAGCACACAGTTTAAAATTAAAATGAACAAAATGGGTCCAGTTGGAAAAGTGGACATCAGCCTGAACATTTATCATAACATTTGGCCGCTTCTTTGATCTTTGTATCTTTAATCACATTTCAAACCCCAAACTGACCATGACCTACATAAAGTTAATCCTAAGGTACGATAATTCATTTATTTTATGATTAATACAGACCACTCTTTCATAACAAGTCTTCCGTAACGTGGGTGTCGCAATTTCCCTGTGCTAACAAAGGTCACTAGTTCATTTTGACTAGGTAACTAAAGCTTACATAATATCACTTTTTTATTAAAGGCATCTTCGCCACATCATCTATATAACTCCAGCTCGCATTAGCATTAAATTAAAAAACACTAAAAAACACACATAATATATAGATTTTAGATTTTCATAAATAAGTAATATATTTAAATATACAGATGGAATCAATATTTAACAGGCACAAAAATGAGCAATGACATTAGATATATATTATTAATAAATATTATCAGTAATGGCTTCGCTGATACAATTTAAGTACCTAATCATAATCATTTTTTTATTAATGCTCATTTTAAATGGAGTGAGAATGCGACCACTCGCTGGGTGTGGGAATTATTTACTTTACGAGTTACGAGCGAGTGTCATAAAACAATAATTTCTTTAATTTAACAATATTAACAAGCGATGGTTGAGTCGTACCATAAGTTTTATAACATACTAGCTTCCGCCCGCAGCTTCGCCTATGTGGATTTTGGACTTAAAAATGGAGGTTCTGAATTCTTCCGAATAAAAGATTCACAGCTCCTCTCCCATAGGTGTGTGTGGTGGATAGCGTGATAATATGTAGCCTATATGCTGACCCGATTTGTTAGTAATATTCATGCAAAATTTGAAGTAAATCCATGTAGTAGGTACTTTTTGAATATACCTACTGCTGAACCGATTTTCATGAAATTTGGCACACACATAGAGAGTCACTTGGAGTAGCATATAGGGTAGTTTTTGTCCCGCAAAAATGTTCCTATGTTATGCCATGAGATGATTTTCTATTTTCCACGGGATCTTTACGCGGGCGAAACCGTGTCCGTGGGGCGCAGCTAGTTTAACATAATTGTAATAAGTATGACCATTGAAGGAAAATAAAAAAAAATAGTAGGTATAAGGCTTACCTTGTACTTTTTTTTATTTACCTTTCACATACGCGATACATGCATAGTATATCGTATCAAGTAAGCGAGAGGTTCCCTCCCTCTCCCCTCCCCAACTGCATATGATATCTTACGCTAGACAACTCTTGCCTCGTTGGGCATCAAAAAAATATAGCCTATGTTTCCGTTAATGTAGCATTTGCAATCTTTTTTCAAATCATAAAAGCAAAAAAGTTAAAGAAAAAAAGATTTTTATTATTGCAAAGTGAAGTGAAAAAATATGGAAATATTACCCCTTGAGAAGGAGTTTTGTTTATTTCACCTACACAAAATTTCTAAAAATCCTTTTATTATTTCTCATTTACATCAAGAAACAGCTGTAACAAATATCAAGTTTCTAGGTACAGTAGGCTGTGAGTTGATATATATAAAATAAATTTAATTCTTAATAAAAGAAAAGTTTGTTTTTTTACTATAGATAATTTGGTTACACAAGTTAGCCTTAAAATTATAAGAAGGCCACAATTCAGGCGACTAATCCAAATTATGGAATATGTAACATTTTACTATCTCAAAGATCTGCAACAAGCTTGGAAAACCTCTGGTTTTGCGGATGTCCGTTGGGGTCGGTAGTAATTTATCACCTGTTAGTTTGCTTTTCACTACATAGTGTAAAACAAAGCCTCTATCCCTCCCTGTATATAATGCTTAAATCTTTAAAACTGTGCAACATGGTTTTTAATTAATCGATTGATCTAAGAGGAAGCTTTACATATTATATAATGTGTATAATTATAATATATAAAAATATGTTTCCTACGATATAAATTTTACGCTAGTGAAATTTTCGGGCATGGCTTATATTCTATTAAAAATGTGCAATAATAATTTTACCTTTTGCAATTGCAAAAAGATAAAATACACATCTAGATAAATTAATTGAGACTATACAAAATATGAGAATATTTTATCAATGAATGTGTGAACCAAAATTATATTAATTCTGTGAGTTAAAAAAACAATGATTCATTTCATTCTCAACCTAATTTCAATTACTTATTTTTTAACCACCGTAAATACACTCACCAAAAGCGATTAAAAACACTTCACTAATTAGAACGACACAAATTAATCACTGACGCTAAACTATAAAAAAAACGTTGAAATCAACTTCCGATATATTTTATACTTAACCGAGCTGCGGTCCGCTCGTGCTCGAAGTTGTGTTGGAACTGTTTTTCTGACGGCTCAAGCACATTGGCGGCGAGTCTAGTTTTAGGGCGATTACACACTAACGGTTCTTAAATTGTTTGTTTTTCGGCGACTGCGTCTAAAGAAGGGAAGAACGAAAGAGTATAATTATGTATATGTTTGTGTATATTAAGTACCTATGTATACATTAAGTACTTACGTACTATATCTCACAGCTAGTACATTTTTGTGGTACAATTTACTTAAAAGCTATTAGATCTTTGGGTTTAGGCTTTAGCATACATTCATTTTTATACATAAAGATAATACATTCGTTTCCATGAAGCAATGAAAATACACATACAAAATTTCAATCCAATCGGTCAAGGCGTTTAGTAGTTGACATACCGACAGCAGTGCCACGTAACGGATCCCATTGTATTTTTTAAGCATCTAGGAAACCATCGAAATATCCATATTAAATTTGAACTCAATCGGTTCAGCCATTTAGAATTTTACGCGTTTTTCTATGGGAACGAAGCATTTTCCCGTGGTAAAATATAGCATAATATGTTGATCTGTGATAATTTAGCATTCAAATGGTGAAATAATTTTTGAAATCGGTTCAGCACTTTCGGAGCCTGTTCGATACATACAAACACACACACAGACATGCACGCACGCCCGCCCGCCCGCACGCACGCACACACACAAATAAATCTTCTGTTTTATAATATTAGTATAGATATAAATAACATGAATATGAATTATTCGGACCTGTCCACAGACATTTATTTTATAATAATACGATGACTCTTTCTATGTCAATTCATTATCAACTATTGAAATACGGAGTAATCCCTATCGATAATTATTCACGTTTCTTGAAAAAGTTTTAACTTAAACTTTCTACTAATTGCCGAGGAAACTTACTTCGGTAGTCGTATTAAATTAAACGAATGGCGAATGTAGCACCTATACAATTAACTAAGGACGATTAAAATTCAATATCATGAATTTTAATTATTTTCAAGGCGCTGTCGTTGCGATTTAGAAATATAATTGCGATTAATTTAGGCAAAATCTTTTATTATATTACTTAGTTTCTATATTATAATAAAACTGTAAAAGATTTTCAGGCTTTTAGTATGAACGGTACAATAGTTCCGGCGGTGCGCTGATAAATCAATCAGGATATGTTACTTTTAAAAAAGCTACTGTATATAGGTAATTCAAAAGTATAAGCAAATGATAAGTTTATATAAATTGTAATTATGATATGATAATTACGAAGGTATTTTATATAATTTTTAGATATTCGATGTCGTTAAGACTTATAAATAATTAGTCTGAAAGTGTCTTAAAAGACTTGGAATTTCTTCGTACAGTTTTCATTAATTAAACTGCTGATATAATAGAACTAAAGAATATAAAAAGAGTGATATAAAACCCTAGACTTATTTTAAAATGATTTCTTTTTTTATATTTAACGGAAAAATATTAAAATCCTTTTTTTTTAATCATTACTAGCAGCCTGCGTTAAAGCGGTAACAAATATTTAGTTCACTGTGAGAATGAACCCACAATTTTAGGAAACATACAAGAAGCAAAAACCCCTGCTCCTGTTAACACATCATAAACAAATGAATATCAAATACGATATGAACGTACGGGCACGAGCATTAATCCCATCAAACAGTTAATTGGACAAAATGTCGGGAATATCTCGCGTCCTAAAATTATTCAGCTGTAAAGAATTCAACAGAGAAATGTGACGGCGTTAAATGAAAGGTGAATGAGGAGTACCTGAATGTTATATTACGAGATAGATAAAGCAATATATTCGGTAGACCTTTCATTTTAAATTGAAATAATGGGGATATCAATAGACGTTTTATTTTTTATTCAATATATTTATGGATGTAATGATGCTATTTTTATTGCGTTGATCCAATATTAGTGTGAGCTGTAAACAATATTGCACATATTTTAGTATTATTATTATAGAGCTCTAAGTAGAGTTTTTTTCGCATAGGTGCACTATCATCATTAAAATTTATTCGCATCACAACAGTTATAATAAATTTGTAAGTGCAAAATACAACGATACATTTTACTAAGAGGTAGTGCCACGCTGCTTGCATGTAAGTAAAGTACCTCTCGCTTGATACCGGTGTAAAGTGACGGCTGTGCTGACTCGTTTTATGCTGTGCGTAGGTAGCAGGTGGCCCATGGTGGGAGGAGGAGGAAGGAGGAAGGCAACTCATCTGTATAGGTATGACTCTCATTGCACGTTTGTCTTTTTAATATAAAAAAATACAAAAAATTAGAATAATAATAATTATCTTGTTGTTGTAATTACGTCCTTATTTTATTTTTATTTCTATATTCTCTTTTTCTCTCTTATTTTCTTATAATTAAATTCCTTGCGATGATTTTATCAGAAACACAGCATTAGCCGCAGTAGGAACGAAAACGAGAACGAGTTGACCTAATGCGGGTCAAAAAATATCGTATTAAATAAGTTCACAATCTTATTGAAGTAAACTCGTAAATATCAGTTGACATACTCTATTCAACGTCAATAGGAAAAGTTTTATATTGAAAAGCGCTGCGGCGTGATTCAGTGTTGCACATTATGGTGCAGCCTCTTACAGTGGGATGCACTTACGTTCTACAAACTCTGGAACAAGGAAACTTGGAAGAGTTGTGTGCAATGAGGCGGGAAGCAAGACGGCGGGACTTGAATGTATGCGATGTGTTTTATTTTCTTTATAGGTGTGGCTTTATTGAAAGGGTAGTTTTAATCCTAATCATAAAACCTAATTATGTTTATCAGGATTTATCTAAAAACTAGAGCTATCTCAGATCATTTTCTGTCAATATCAAATATACATATAGTCTATTTATATAAATTTATTTATTTTAATCATAAAATCAAGAGAATTTCAACTTTTAATATTACGAAGATATGACAGTGAGATAAGATAGATGTACCTAACATCTATTATTGATGAATGAAAAAGTTATGCGCTGAGGAATTTTCACAAGCAGAGTACGTAATTAAATTAATTATACAATTTTTATTTATGTTTAACGCAACGAGAAACACACACGACGAATAAATACTACACGTCGTTTTTTCTACTTTTCATGAATAGTAGCACTGAACTTTGCATAGGCATGAGTTCTTAGAAATTCTCACCTTAAATATGAAGGTAAAATTAAATGCACACTTGAAGTTCATTATTGTTAAGTGAGCTCGGGTAATATAATACTTGCAATTAACACGTAATCATCGTTATAAGTTCTTAATACTTTACTTAGAGGTTTTTTATGGGACACCAAATCCGTGGTTGTTCATTATTCAATGTTCCTTAACTTACGATTTCTATTCTCATCAACTCAGATAATATAAAAAAAATCGGTCATAGTACGCTCAATTTTCTAATATTGTCTGATGTTAGTTACACTATTAGTAATGCATAAAACTATTGAGTTAACCTGTTCTCATGAAACACTTTGCTATCCCCACAAATCCCGGAATACTTCTAGTTTTTTTTTATGGTATAGTGGGGCAAATGAGCCATTTTCATGACTACCTACCGATGCCAAACAGATGCGCCGCCTTCCTCTATCCTCCCACATCCGTGGGACACCGGCTTATACACAGCACGAAACGCGACAGCACAGCTGTCACTTTACGCTGGTCTCGTGTAAGCGAGACGTACCTCCCCAGTCGTGCCGGCCCAATTCGACTACATGTAAGCATGCAGTGTGGCACTACCTCTTGTTAAATATAATAAAATATCATGTTTACCATCGACATCTTCAGAAAATCAGGTAGGTAACTACATAATTAAGCTTTCCTAAGATGACATTATAGATATGCAAAGTTTTAAATATGGGTTACATAATATTAAAAGTACAGACCACCGTCTTACATTGTTTTTATTTTTTTTTATTTCAGAATCTTTCAAAGAAATCCATCCATGCAAAATCGTTTGCATCATGTACAATCGAAACTTGAACAAATTGAAAAGCACCATCGCTTTTTATACATTTTAGTGCCCATTTTAGAATGGGCACTAAAATGTATAAAAAGATATAAAAAAAGTAATTGTAGCGACGAGGAGAAATTTAGTGAAATTTAATGGCACATATTTTGCCCCTATTGTTATAAAACGGTAGGTAAAGTGAAATTGAAAATGTAAATTTAGCAACAGGCAGGCACCCGCGCGGCTCACGCGTGGCTATCGCGCGGCTAACGCGCGGCACACGCGCGGCTAACGCGCGGTACACGCGCGGCTAACGCGCGGCACACGCGCGGCTAACGCGCAGCTAACGCGCGGCACACGCGCGGCTAACAAGCAGCTAACGCGCGGCTCACACGCGGCACACGCGCGGCTACTGCCGCTACTGGCTACGGCGCACTGTACAAGCGCACTGCATAAGCGCACTGCTCAAGCGCACTGCTCAAGCGCACTGGTGTATCGCTCGCCATGGAGGCGCGCTACTCGCCATCAATGTGCAGCAAAAACGGCTCACAAACATCAAAAATATAAAAATGCACTAATGCATTTTTATAAAAAAAAATAAAAACTTCTAAAGCTTCATATGTCCACTGTAAAGTGACCTGTAAAGGTTGTAACCACTAAGCACTAGCATAGTTCATAACTAGTCAAAAGGTACCCAATTACAATATTATACTCTCTGCTCTATAATATATTTCTCTACATATTACGCAGTTTGTAATAACCATCTCTGTCTATAAAGTCTAAACACTCTGTACTGTCTGACACTGACTACTGTCTGTGAGAACACATCAACACTAGAGAATACAGATGCATACAGAAAATACCACCATTAAATAGTATCCAAAATCAAAAATCAAAATATTTTTATTCAAAATAGAATTTAAAAAATTGTTTTTTGAGCATCAAAAATTTCATCTACCACCAGTTCAACCCTAGCCCTGTCCTGATAAGAACCGGCGAAACAAACTCAGCGGGTCTCATTAATTTATTCATTATACATTCTTATTTATATACAATAAAAAATATAATTTACATTTATTTTTGTATAGAAGTAGCCTGGGAGGAGGGTACTATTCCCAAGGTGTGGTATCTGTTATAAAACAGATACCACACCTTGGGAACTTTGTAATATCCCTTCCACAGAAGCGATCCTTTACTACTTTTTTAAATTTGTTGATTGAGAGTTTTTGGACACTTTCTGGGATCTTTTTGTAGAGGCGTATACATTGACCCCTAAAGGAATTTTTTACTCTGCTCAGTCTATGAAATGGTACATCTAGTTTGTGCCTGTTCCTAGTATTTCTATCGCGATTAGCACTCTTCTCATTGAATTCAATAATATTCTTTCTTACATACAATAATCTTACACATCTTACACAAAATAATCAAAATTAATGAAACAAATCATTAACCATCATCGTCAAATTAATTATAATTAATTAATATCTTATGAAATTATATTAATATTATACTCGGATAAAGATGTGGTTTAAAAATTTTCGAGGCATACTTGTAATTTGTTCAGCGATATTGGCGATCGGAGAATGTGTCCGAAGTGTTTGGTGCAGCGTGGAACGTGCTCCTTGAGGATATAATTTTAAAGCTTTACGTGGCTATAAGTAATTATATACAATATTACTTATATGGTTTCATAAAAATAATCGAAATTAATTAAAGAAATCATTAACCATCATCGTCATAATCCTTATTATCGCCTCAAAAGTACTAAATAAATAGGTCGCACATTCCATTGAGCGTCAGAGAAATCAGATGTACGAATACAGTCGATTCGTACACGGGATTCGAACCCGGCACCTCACGTCAGTGTACATTATCACTAGGTTAAACATACTAAGATATTCTCACAATAAAGTGTAAGTACCTATGTGAAGAGCTTGAAATATCGTACTGTAATAAAAATCAATAAATTAATTAGACATATTTAAATTTTACGTCAAAATTATGGTACAAACTTCCTAAAGAAGATTGATAAACATTTATTGGTATTGGAAACATTTACAAAACTAATCAACTCGATTGAGTTGGTCTTAGCAAACGGCGGTTTTACCTCAACCAAGTTTTGTATTACAAATTACATTAAATGTAAAGACAATAATTCATTAAAATAATCCAATGAAGATGGCAACGGGAGATTTTTATGGTATAAGGGCAAAAACGAGCGGCCGGAGGAGCTTTTGGCGACTACCCGTACTCTCCCATTTATTTGCAATCCAGATGTGTTGCCCCCCGTTCCTCCCTTCCTTCTAATGGGCTACCCGCTACCGGAAATTCACAATCTGCACGAAACGTAACAATATGACTGTCACATGGCGGCTGTATTTCTAGAGCGAGGAATCGTGTCGCCCTCTTTGGTCGTGCCGGCTCAATTCGGCTTTAATGCAGCGTGGTCCGCCTCTTACAAATCTTGCAATAATAATAATGACCACGATATCGACGCTCTCAGCTGACAATGAGCAGGCCAAATTTCTCGCGTGTTCCAGAACATCGAAACGTAGGAAGGAGAGTACCATTTAGAGGAATGCCGAAGAGCATCCCCCAGCGAAAAAAAATTTCCAACTTGGAGGAATGCTCTCGGGCATTCATCCAAGATTTTGTGCTTTAAAAAAGAGGATTCCCCAGCTCTTTGCTAGGCTTTAAAAAAGGGGCCAAATTTCTCGAAGAACCGATAATCGCTGGGGAAGAAACGTTCTCGAGTGGCGGCCAAGCGTAGTGTTAAATGGCCGCCGACCCGGTGACCTGGTCAAAATCGTGGGGAGCCGCTGTATGCAAGCAGCTGGTGACTGTGAATTGTGGCGCTCTCTGGGGTAAGCCTGTGTCCAGCAGTGGATGTCTTCTGGCTGTTGATAGAAAAGGCGGCTAAACGTGAGATATTTCGACAAGCTGCGAGCTGATATTAGTAATAATAAGTATATATTTGTCTGTTATTAATTTACAGAATATCGTACCTAAAATGAAGGCGCACAAAAACAAAACACTAAAATGACGACACACGCCGACAAAAACACTAAAAAAAACTAGTTTTTCACCTATGTACAAAACTATAATGCCTAACTTTCGAGTCACCTACAATTGGCCATCGGAGACACAAAAACAGCACGTAACGCTCATAGCAATCAAAGGCTTATAAGTATACTTACCATTTCACTTTATAGATATATCTAAAGTGAGACCGTTTCATTCCAATATTAATATCGCTTACCCATCAAATCATAATTTATTTAAAACACCATTAGGCCATAATATTAAGTTATCAACTTTAACAGTTTGTTTAAAGTATTCGACAGGTTTTTAGCCAAATGGGTTTTCCGCTTGGTTAAAAACCTGTCCAATACTTTAAAGCGATTGCTAATGTATCGCCAAATTTACAGTATACTATTTTTGTTTATAGACTACCTGCCAGTTCGCCGATGCTCAATTACTACAGGTGGCTGCCCAATTATATTTTTATCTGAGCAACGATATTTTATTGCAGTAGGCACTAATTTTTAATAGTTTAAGTGTCTTTTGTCTAATGCTGAATTCAAAGTCATCCTTTAGAGTCACAAACCGCACGAAACCGGACAGCGACGCTGTCACTTTACGCCAGTCTCGTGTAAGCGAGACTTACCTCCCCGGTCGTGCCGGCCCAATTCTGTTGCATAGGAGGATGTAGTGTCATGCACCATGCATGGCACTACCTTCTCATAAGCAGCATGGCACTACCTCTTCCTTCTACTACATACTTCTTTATATTTCAAGGTTTAGGACAATTTGATTTATCAGGAATGTTTAGTTCAGTATTTTTTTTAATTATTAAGTTTATGAACCTCATAAAAGATTGAGATTCACGATTGAACCAATATTATCACAATTAGGACAAAAGACAATTGACAGCGTGATTCGTCTTAAGCGCTCTCAACGTAAATACATTGTATTTAAAAAAAACTGCTAACTGTGACTTCGCTCGCGTAGATTTACACGATAAAAAGGAGCCGATGGCTTCTCTTTAGTCCTTCAACTATCTCCGTACTAAATATCACATCGATCCGTTGATCCGACTTAATGTGAAAGAAAAACAAAGAAAGACACACAAACATTATTAATATGGATGTACCTTATTTTTAGCAGTTTTTAAACTAAAATATGCGATAACGTAATAAAGTAACGAAAATTTTATTACGTATCTTACATGTGCGGAGGAAGTTGCGGCCACAAGCTCGTTTAAAATATCTTTCAATATAATGAAAAGTAATATATGTACATGTAGATGACATTTATGTTGAAAAATAAATATGCCTACTTAAATGCAAAGCCACTAAACCACTATCCAACTTACCAAGATTTCTCTAAAACAATTTATTTAATTAACTTGAAATTAGCAAAGTTACTTAGTTAAACTGTGGTAGTTTAACCATATTACAAGGGACGGTAGAAGTTAAAAACCCTATTTAAAACTAAATCGTTGAATGAAAAAAAAACATTCTAAAACAATATAATCGATTTGATAACATATTTCGATTAGAGTCGGATGAAAAACTTAATCGAATCGCAGAATGGGAAGTTCTTAGTTCTAAGGGAGGTATCAACTATAGCCGCGTTTGAAATTGTTTGTATTCGGTAAAGTAGCAACGCGCATGACACAGCTAAATTTTTTTTTTATAGCACAGGGGGCAAACGAGCAGTCGGGTCACCGAGATGATGGTGTTTTCCGACGCCCACAGACATCTGCAACACCAGGGGTTTTGCAGTTGCGTTGCCGGCCTTTAAGATGAGAGTAGGCTCTTTTCTTGAAGATCCCTAAGTCATATTGGTCCGGAAATACCGAAAGGGGCAGCTAATTCCACAAAGAAGTAGTGCGCGGGATGAAGTTGCGTTTAAAGCGTATAGTGGTGGACTTCGGAACATCTAGATGGTGCCGGTGAAAATCGGAGCTCCCACAAACCGAACGAAACGCGACGACAATTTACATTGCCGTCACTTCACGTCGGTGTTAAATGAGAGAGAGATACTTCCCCGGGCGCGCCGGCCCAATTCGGCTACACACTAAAGTTGCGTGCAGCATGGCGCTACCTACCTCTGTACTTAATACTGTGTAGCTAAATGTAGGTACACTTTCATCATCATCATCAGCCTATTGCAGTCCACTGTTGGACATAGGCCTCTCCCATAGCACGCTTCGATCTTCGGCTAACCTTTCCCACTTCCTGCCCACAGCTTTGCGTATGTCGTCACTCCATCTAGTCACAGGGCGTCCTACATCCTACAGGTATACTTTACGATTAGGTAACAGAAATACTTATTGATCCATTACAATAATACTAAAAAATGTAAAAATAGCATGAGACATTGTAGACGAGTAAATTGTGATGAGTGATAGTGATAAAAAGAAGATGCAATTGGCAAAGGTCTGTAATCCCAGATGATTTTTCATTTTCATTCATTTATTGAAGTTTATTGATTTCTCTCTGGTCGTGTCGGACTGACGTCCGATCGGAATATGAGAATGAGGGAATAGAGAGTGCACTTGTGTTTGCGCGCACTCTTGTGCACTATCGCACGTAATGCGCAGATGGTTTGTCTAAATAGACGGACGCCGTAGCCAAAATCGGCTAGGACGACATTAATGAATCTTATATAATTCTGAACAAAACCTGTCAATCCTGCTAATCTACGCCTCGCGGTATGCATAGTGTACGTGCATTGTGTCTCTGATGTGTGAAGTGGAAATACTTGATTAACTCGATGCTGTTTTGCAACAGACAAACAAATACATGATACCACCGCACTGAAGCCAAGTGACGCCATTTAAATCTTTTAGTAGAAATTCTCGCTTTTCTTGAAAGAGTTTTTAAAGCATCGTAATTTTCTCGTAAGATGGAAGCGGCGATTCATTGAACATGCAAGGCACTCCAGATAATGTTATTTATGGCAAAACCTCGGGAAGGAAACGATGTAGTTTAAAGTAAAATAAATTTTAACAGTTCATTTTGCGCTAATGCTGTTAGAATAACATCAAAGTTACCAGGTCAATTGGGCCTAATTCAAAAATTATATCCGTTATAAAAAATACTACGTAACTGTAACTTTATAACTGGAAGTTCCTTAAAGCAAGTTCACATCTATATTATATTACGACTTCCAAAAAATGGTGCTTTCTTAAGCTCATAGTTTTTTTGGGAGCCATTCCACCACCATCCAATAACGCATTCAGTTTGGTCAAAATATACATTTATGACCAAATATAATGATTGGGATATTGATGTATTAAATAATAATATCCGGGAAGTGATATACTACCCGGATAAGGTGGTGAGGTGCCGACTTGGTTAAGGTGGTGAGGTGCCGCTGGAGGCAAGTGGCTCGTGACGGTGACCTTTGACGCTCTATGGAGATGATGATGATATGATGATGAGTACTAAAAGTAAATTATCAAATTCTGAGTCAAAAAAAAATAAGTCATATATTATATTTATCTACTCTTATTGGTTACCAAAATAACCTTCTTTATCTTTCAGTTTACGTGGCATGATACATGACATGGTATTTAATTTGATTTGCAGCAACACATGTTGCTGCAATTGATTTATGCATAAGACTGTAAGTTTTCATTGCGTTGACTTAGAAAATTGTATGATTTCTTCTATGCTTTAAAAGGTAGCAAAGCTAAGTACTTAAAATATTTTTCAGCTTGATCCTTCACAGCGTTTCTGGGGAAAAGGAATTAATAGACGTTCAGGCAGACGAACAATAAAGTGATCAAATAAGGGTACCGTTTTTCGTTTTCAGAGACGGTGCCCTAAACATCTTAATATGGAAGAATAGGGGAAATTGGTTTGAAAAATCTTACGTGCCTTTACACGGAAGTAGGAAAAAGGGTCAAAAATACCCTTACAAATGGCCCCTAATGAGACGGAAGGTTTCGTTTTTCGTATTTTTTCTAGAAATCAGTAAAACGCCCAGTCATGCAGATAAAGGTTTAACAAGTACACGTATGTTTCTCGCCTTTGTTTTGTTATTCGCAACACAAAGAATAGTTAATGATTTTTTCTTTTTTATTCTTGTTTATTTTTCAAAATGGCCGATCCACGCGGAGGACACTGACGGCACTTACCAATTCAGACCGGCGATAACGATGAATGCGATGAATTAATTATTTCATTGGTCTTCATTTATGGACCATTTTGAAGACAATCATGAAGTTTTGTGGAACGTTTATGTTCCACGCATTGTAACACAAATTGATTTACATATATATGTCTATTACATAAATATATCTACCTACGGCATTTAGCTTTATTTACAAAAATATCTTACTTAGATACCCAGTCAAACTGTATTGAAATTCGAATAGAACATTTTTTTTTAAATTTAGATCGATTTCCAATCTGCGGGCGATCACAAATAGTAATAAATATTCTTATTTAACTAATTTATTAATTATATAACTAAAACAGGAGCTAAAACCGTACATATTTTTTTGATAAAAATAAATTAAATAATTGAAAAGGTAATTTGGTATCAACAACAACAACCACAACACAATTCACGCCAGTTCTCCACAGAAATAGGCAGAGCCACATATCGCGATCCCTACACACTTGTCTTGCCACATTCATAACTCTCTTCATAAAAACCAGTCACCAGTATATATATATATATACATATATAATTTTTTTTTAGATTTAGCAAAAAGTTTTACTAGGTGGTAGAGTCCTGCAACGACTCTCTCGGACATTCAGGCTCCACCGCTTTACCTATTCCTTCCGTGAAATGGCAAAGCAAAGTTACTGTCGTGCTTCCGTCGGAGGGTAGGGTAGCCGGTAAACTTCACATGCGCAGGAGGCTGAACATCCAGCCTCAGGTTGGCAACTCACCATTACCCACCACCATATAGGCGACGGCATTTCTAACCATCAAGATATTCATTTGCTTGTTTGCCTTCCACTAAAATAAGAAAAAAAAAGATAAGTGATAATTTTGTAATGAAGACAATAGCAAAAGCACAGTACAGATATTCTATATATCTTCAGCGTGACGACGCAGCACTCAATTATGGACGTGTCAATCGCTTGGATTTAAAGTCCTGATTGTTCTCAAGTTTAATTGAACTGAAAATACTTTTTTCATTGTTGGCAGGCTTTTGTTAGCTTCAAGTTTAATGACATCAGCTCTTAATGTATTTTTAACTTTTAAGCATTGAAGGTCGGAAGAATCGGAGAGTGTTACGCGTGCGTCTGAAGGTGTTTCTGAGAACTTGGACTTTCTTTACAAAGTGAAATTGAGTTGCTTGTTCGTTATAATATAAATCCAGCAACATCCGTTAAAACCAGGCCTGACCCGGTGAACCACTTTTTAAAGGCTTTAGGGGTTTATGCTTAATGGGATAAATAAACAAAAAAGGTACCTTAGGTAAGATACTGTAACGCCGCTCTGGGTACTTCGTCGGGGCGCAGCGTCCAGTTATGCGGGGTTACCTATTTGTAGATTTCCTACCTATCTATGTAGATCAACTGCCTATGCTATACTATTGCTAGCTAGCTTAATAAAAGATTTTTGAGACTTTATTCATGAGTTTTATTACTTAATTCCCGAATTACAATTCATATTAAAATTATTTAAGACCTAGGCTAACTCATATACATCGTCTTTCTCTCAAAACCCCATCTTTTCTTTACGAGACCCCAAGCGTAATGAAGATTTTCTTGAACGTGTCAAAAGCGACACGTTCTCATATTTTAAATTTAAAATAAATATACTTCTTTTCACAAAGAAATATATTCATTGTGACAAGGAGGTCCCTATTGTCACATTACCCCCTTCCAGCTGTAACGCCGCTCTGGGATCCTTCGTCGGGGCGCAGCGTCCAGTTATGCGGGGTTACCTATTTGTAGATTTCCTACCTATCTATGTAGATCAACTGCCTATGCTATACTATTGCTAGCTAGCTTAATAAAAGATTTTTGAGACTTTATGCATGAGTTTTATTACTTAATTCCCGAATTACAATTCATATTAAAATTCCTTAAGACCTAGGCTAACTCATATACATCGTCTTTCTGAGTTCCCCATTAGAGACCCGAGATTGTAATAAGAATGTGTTCTACAAAAATCTAGCATCTTGTCAAACAAGAAAATTTCCTTCTTGTTTGAATTTAAACATATTTTTCTTAATAGAAGAATATGTC
>LUGF01052882.1:70150-86945 GCA_001625245.1 Calycopis cecrops | reverse complement strand
TTTCTTGAACGTGTCAAAAGCGACACGTTCTCATATTTTAAATTTAAAATAAATATACTTCTTTTCACAAAGAAATATATTCATTGTGACAAGGAGGTCCCTATTGTCACAATACTTTACCTGAAGGTACACTACTACATGACCTTGTAAATATCTGCACACCATTAAGTACTCCAATGAACCATTCGGACTTAAATGGCTATCTCTTTCTCCTTTTTGGGAGGCCTATGTTCGCTATTCCAAGTTGTGTAATTAAGGTTTAATAGCTTATACAAATGCAATGGATTCCGTATAAAATGTACATTAAAAACAGTTATAATTATTGACTGTTAAACATTTATTTTGTATGCACCGTTTGCGAGAAATTGTGTAAAATTATGTTCAATAGTTGTGTATCTAATGTTCGTTAGAAAATTATTGAGAATAATTACAATACAATTACTATAAATAAGCTAAGCTACTGCTAACATTTACCACACCTATGTAAATTACCGATGTATAAACTACGCATATTAAGTAAATTATGTTTCTGAAAAGATGTTCTCGTTGCCCTTTGAGCCCATGTCAAAAGTTGTATTATATTTAAATATTAATTGCACTATAAAAAGTTATAAAGACAGATATTGCATAGAAATAATATTTGTACAACGTATTACTAAATACGGGAATTCACATGTGACTGTAAAATTATATACGTAGTTAAGTTAAGTTTCGAGTAAGAGGTAGTGCCACACTGCATGCTTGCATGCAGTCGAATTGGGCCGGCACGACCGGAGAGGTACCTCTCGCTTACACTAGACTGGCGTAAAGTGACAGCTGTGCTGTCGCGTTTCGTGCGGTGTGTAAGTAGTTGGCAGCCCATGGAGGTGGGAGGAGAAAGGAGGGCAGCGCATCTGTATAGCCTCTATGCGGATGTTTGTTGGCGTCGGTAGTCATGAAAATGACTCCGGCTGCAAAAAGAATCTGACACTTATATTTCGCAAACTTTTGTGAGCTTAAAATTAGAGTTAATTCGATCATTTATTACGGCCTCTTTAAGGCAAGAGGTGGCAAAATATGATCTTTCGTTTGAGAAAAAGAGAGAGAGAGAGAAGAGAAGAGTGAGAGTAAGAGTCTTTCTTTAGAGAATATTTTACGCAAAATATTATAACAAAGTTTCAACTTATTTCTAATAATATTCCGGTCCGGTTACATCCCCGTATCTGGAAAAGCACTTCAAGTCGTAGGTCCTGCACCAATTTCTTTCCGATCCTGTCGAACTGTCGTCCCATTGGAATAGGAATGTGATTGATTATTGAGTCATTGAGTGATAAAATCTAAAAAAAATCTTTTATTTAGTCTCACATACACATATGCACACTCAAATATAAAATACTCATCACACACACACTATCAGTGAGATCCAGGTGTAGTGGCGTTTAGTTCTTTTAAAATAATTTCTAAAGAGAATGTCAACATAATTTTTTTCTGGTCGTTGTTGTTAATTAGGTACGACATAATTCTATCTACTAAATATATTATAAACGCAAAAGTTTGTAAGTATGAATGGATGTTTGGATATTTAATACTCTTTCAATTGAAAATTTTACAATAATATAGCTTATAACATCAGAATAAAACATATTTATAAATATAATATAATGCTGCAGTCGGTATCTCGACTTGAAATACACTATTGTAGGGCAAAGTAATGGGTTGACAATTCGGCCACATAACATTACACGTTACCATGACAACATATTTTCCAAAAATGACAAGACAACGTCTATCGGGTCAGCTTGTGTAGAATCTTTTAGGCAGCGACCAACATGAGCACAAGATCAATATACAGCGCCACAAGTACAGTCGTACACATGAGTGATATCGGTAATTAAAGCCGGCCTGCTGATGCGCCTCGAGTGCGCTGTTCAAATACGAGGGTACGTTAAATAACGTCAAATTTGTTGACATTCGCCCACTAATTTGTTGACAGAGATATTTACAGGCGCTGTTCCGAGAACGTTCATGTACGGTCATTAATATTCGATACCAAAACGTACTTATATTTGAACCACGTGCATTATCATCAGCTTTGAATAGTGCACTGCTTCATTTGTAATTCGTAGGTTTCGTGTTTTCTCTGTAAATTGTAATTAGAATCATAGGTTTTGTAGCGTGACGTCTTATAGAGGTCAAACGTACGGAGATCCATTTAGAGCCTGCTTTATTACATTGATTGTATTAAATTCTATTAATACAATCAATGTAATAGACATATTTAAATCGTGACGTAATTGAGATTGGTATTACCACGCGAAACTGTAAGACATAATTAGATAAATGATTTGTATGTTGTAGTGTACAGGCTATAACAAGTAAATATATAATTGTTCATATTCGTAATATAATATATTGTACGTATAATCTATTATATTTATATTCTGTCAGCTTGCTGAACAAACACGCAGAATGAGAGTCAAATGATGAACAGAGCACTTGCTAGAGAGTAGAGCTGAGGTACACACACACACTCACACATACCTATATATTATATCATAAAGGTCTAGAATTCCGTAACCTAATTACGGTGTGATGCCAACCAACAACTGTAACTATTATTACATTGTCACATGTACAATTAAAAATGATGTTAAAGGTACTTATTTAAATATTTTCTTGAATTTCATCATAACTAAGTACTTTGAGGCTTTTAAAGCAAATCACCGTGTCATCTTAATCATTGTCAAGTATGATTTAATGGACAAAATCCAAACACGAAACACAAAATATAAAAATGACGCAAAGTAATTCAAATTGCGTCATTTTTATCAAAAAGTAGGTACCTAAATCATACACAAATCGTAAGTTTCGGATACATTATGTGGTGTGTTAGTAATATATCCGCTTGTTGTAAATATATTGAAACTATAAAACAACTTTAGCGGATTTTATCGCGGTTTATTTAATTACAAATCTTCGGGTACTTTTAATAATAATCTATATATATATAGGTATATAAGAAAAGAGCATTCCTCTTCCTTAAAGGCCGGCAACGCGTCTGCAAGATACCTAGTTTTGCGGATGTCTATGGGCGGCGGCAGTCACTAACCACCTGCTCGTTTGCCCCCTATACCATTAAAAAAAAAAATCTCAAACGTGACATAGCCATCTATCAACGCACAGCCCAAACCACTGGACGGATCAAGCTGAAATTTGGCATCCAGGTAGACGTTACGACGTAGGCATCCGCTAAGAAAGGATTTTTAGAAATTCAACCCCTAAGGGGGTGAAATAGGGTGTTGAAGTGTATATGGATTTCTTAGAAATTAAACGCGGGTGAAACCGCGGGGCACAGCTAGTCTTTGACAAAACGAAATCTATCATCTCAGTCGACCTGTGACCATGGTTGCTGTAAAGCTTCTAAATGATCCCTTAAAGCTGTTTTATTGTAATAAATTGAAAAGTATGTATTGTTGTTTTAATTACGTAATATATCATTAATTTTAACTTTATTATACTAAAAAGATCCAGAGATCAACAAGATGCACCGAGACTCGTCATTGCTACAAAATAGGTAGATGTTCCAACAGTACGCGCTAAAGGTTCATAGGCTGAAATTTATTACCTGCCTGTTTTCTTCCGATGATAAGAATTTGGGATCATTCAAATCACGGTTAAATAGATATTATGTTCTGGTGTTCCATCGTTAAATATATCATTACTTTTCATCAGGTCGTGACAGTTGTAAAACGTGATGATATACAATCTCCTATCCTCATTAAATCGGCAGGTACATTTAAGATTATTTTGTTATATACTTTACTTTCGCTTTTGCTGACTATTAACTTTAGTTGAAAATGATATCTACTGATAAGGGTCAATTCACACCAAAAGCACGGCGAAGCGCAGCGAAACGGACGCAGTTTATGTGTCATATGAATTTCAACTTTATAATAATTACTATAATATTTATTATCGCATGAGAAACTCGAACGAGGCGTGCGGATTCCCGCGAAGTCGCTGGAATGCTCGAGCATTCGCTGGAATCCGCGCGGAAGTCGCGAGAATTCGATAATAAGTACTATAATAATGAAAATAAAGTTTAAATGTATATGACACTGAAAGTGCGCTCCGCTTCGCTGCCCTTCGCCGCGCTTTTGGTGTGAATTGAGCCTAATAGCTCCCTTCTGATAAAAAAGCCGACTTTCCCGATTTTATATAGACTGAAAGTTTCTCGGTACAGTTAAGATAAATTGAAATCAATGGCTCTAGCAGGTGAGTTAGTTTCTTGCTTATGTCTAGTGTTTCACTTGCGTCGCTAACGTCACGAAAATCACAGCAAGATTTTTTTTCTTGTTTAAATCGAAGCCATTTGGTGCCTACCGACGCCTAAAGACGACTTTATGCCGACACGTTGCCCTCCTTCCCCCTTCCTCCGATGGGCCACTGGAATCTCATTCTACGTAAACTAAAAATGCCAAATGGTCAAAATGGAGAAGTCAATTCGTTAAACCTTCAAATCTTATCATAGGTATATCCCGAGTTTCGTTTATGCTCAGTTCAAACAAGGGTTCCATACAAGCAGATTATTATTCTCGGGACCGCATGTGATTGTAATACAAATGAATAAGCCCTCCGTGTGAAGTAAACTGCGAGGAAAAAAATCGAGTATATTCGTTCTGTTCAATGCGTATCTAAATTGTTATCAAATGCAATATTATGTTGAATAAAAGTAATATTTACTTTAATAAACGAAAAAAACAATCACGCAGGCACTCATGATGATTCCTAATCGATATTTTTGGTTTCTACTAAAATTAACTAACAGATCATTACAGTGGGTAGATAGATAAGGTATCAAATTACAAGTAGTACGTAAAAAATAGAAGTATTAATATTATAAGAATTTACTAATCAAAAATCGAGAGATAATAAAGGTGTCTTTGCTTGACTTGTACTTACTGGCTACTGCCAGTAAGTTCTGAGAGAAATGAGGATGACCTTTCCAAAGAATCTCCCGTTTTCTTTGTCATCGTCATCTTCCAATGTAAATCTTATTGACATCCCACGAACGTGCTTGATGTATTGACTATACTGTGACACAATAACCAGACACATTTTATTCACGCGGATCGAGCACTGACATAGTTGACCTCTGTTAGCGCTGCCACACAAACAGAGGGAGACAGATAGAACAGGGCTAAACTTAATAAAGAAAGAATTGCCACCATGAGTAAGCAATTTCACAAACGTTGTGAAAAACAGCAAAAGTTATCTAGTGATGTTATACAAAAAGACGCTATTTTGTGCTGTGATAATTTGCGAAAGGATGCTTTTTTGTGCTGTGATATTATTATTCTAAAGGAATGCTATTTTGTGCTGCGTGTATCCAAGACATATAATTATGCCTTTTTTTTTGGTACGCTTTTTGGTGTAAAAACATAGGTACTACTCGGACGTACGATAAGTTAAATAAATGAAATAAATTTAGCATAATTTTATTTAAATATATTTGTTTCATTTAACCTTTTTCCTAGCACCGAAATATTGTGTACCCTACTAAATTTCTTGACGTGAACAAATATTCGTGTGAAAATATTAGTAAAGTATTGCTGACGTTCCACAAAACAAAGTTTAAACAAAAAAAAGTTTAAACAATATATTTCAGTACTGAGAAAAAAAGTTAAATGAAACGAACCTAGAATAATTTTATAAGAATTTATGTATAGTTATACGATATATATAATTTATGTATAGGCAGTAGGTAGGTTATAGATCGTAATTTCCTGCAACAAAATGTTGGTGGCGCTTTAAAAATGTCTGCCTAAAATCACACGAGAGCTCGAGCGGGCTCTCTTTTCCTGTAGTATTATAGTATATACTGTATTATCTATGTAGTACTCTTTGCGTGACTGTCAACTGACGGCGCATGGTAGTCTATACACGGTAAATTTCGTGTTTTTTTAAAAAAAAGGAATCAATGGAAGGAAAAGGAGAGCAGATCATCTGTGTAGTTTCTATATGGATGTCTATGGGCGTCGGTAGTCGTGAAAATGTCTCCGACTGCTCGTTTGACCCCCATACCATTAAAAAAAACATTAGTAAAATACTTTAGCCACTGTATTGAAAAAAATGAAACAGAGGTAACTTTGGTTTTTTTCTATAGAGCGAAGTATATCAAATCATGTAACGGAAAGCCATTTTGACTTCTCTATATATTTTATCCTCAACTTGGATTATATGTCTAGATGGAGAATCAAATGCGCGCATACGTGTCAAAAAATATCAGCCAACTGTTGGCTGATAAGTTCTTTCCGGCGGATTAGTACGAATCTTCCCGCTTAAGTTTTTTACTTCTGATATCTGTGGGTAAAACACTGCATATTTTATTTTATAATTATTTATTTTTTATTTATCAAATTACGACATATTTTTCAGTGTTGCCAGTTTCTTTTTTTTGTTCTCCCATTTTTTTACGGGTAATATACCCGTACAGTTGGTTTATGTATATTTATTACATTTATTTTATTTTATTGACGTATTTATCAAAAAAGGTGGAGATTTTAATAAGTCTGTATTTTTAAAGTAAAACTTCTATACGCGCGCTTGACATGGGGAGTAAGCTGGCGAGAGCTCCTCCTTGGGCTATCGGCTACTTATACACACATTTTTGAAGGAAAGCTTCTTAACGCGCGCTTGACATATTATATTATTTTCCAAACAATGGAATGATATCTAAACGCCACGCGCCGCTCACTATGGACATACATTTATGGGCATATCTTTATTTTTAAATATCACTGATTCTGTCGCTATAATGGGAAAAATAAACTTTAATTTGAGATCTTATTCTTCTTCACGTGTCAATGTTCAGTTGATCAAATTTTATGTGCCCAGTACTGTGCCACATCTGTATCGGCAACATTGGCAGCGAGCAGATCCTCGAATGTGCAAGTTCTTGGGCACAGCGGGCACTGGAGTAGATGCTCCATTGATTGGATCGGATCCCCGCATTCACATTTGAGATAATAATAATAATTATCTGTGGACTTTATACATCACGTTAGCCTAGCCCCGTACTAAGTCCCGTAAGGACTTGTGTTATGGGTACTAGAGTACGAAATATTTTTGTTTTATAAATTTAAGAATATTTATATGTTTAAGATTTGTTTTATAGAAATACATATAATATATAGATAAACATCCATGACCAAGGCCCGATTCGAACCCGCGACCTCGGGCGCAACATGCTCCACTTATCCGAGTCCTCTACCACTGCGCCGCGCCGGCCTGGTCTTCAATGGATTATTAGATGCAAAACAAATGAATTAAATTTAAATTATTTAAAAATAGTTTAAAATGAAGTTTTCAGGCCGTACGCGAACTTACATTTCTACTACATAAGACTACCAATGACTGCATGGATAACAATGTGGCAAGCAATAGCTTTTTCATCACATCTATTCGAAAAGAGGCAGTATGATCCTCGTAAACAGGGAGCAAAATATCTCTTTGATTCCTAGGGACGGAAAGTGATTAGAATTTGGAACGTGGATAAAATCGTGTGTCAAAGCCCCAATGACCAGATAAGAAATTAATTACTATTCTCCGGCAACACGGGTGTCATGGAGTCATGACGTCAAGGTGACCTTGATGTCATGAGGCCGTGACACCTGTATAGCCACACCATTTCGAACATTGTATGAACAAATCGCTGGCTTTATGGCAAAGTAATAGGTCTTCGTTGGCGAAATTAAAAAAAAAACGCGGAAAATGTTTTTTTTTTTTTTTTTAATGGTATGGGGGGGCAAACGAGCAGTCGGAGCCATTGTCATGACTACCGACGCCCATAGACATCTGCATAGAAGACAGCCTATACATAAATGCACTGCCCTCCTTTCTCCGCCCACCTTCATGGGCCACCGGCTACTTACACACCGCACGAAACGCGACAGCACAGCTGTCACTTTACGCCAGTCTCGTGTAAGCGAAAGGTACCTCCTCGGTCGTGCCGGCCCAATTCGGCTGCATGCAAGCATACAGTGTGGCACTACCTCTTACTAAAATGATTAGTTGCAGTACTCATTTTCTCATAGAGGGCGATGAAAAGTAGATTGTTCACCTCGGGAGCAACACTATTTTTGAAACTCGAGTACTTTGAATCCCTCGCTGTGCTCAGGATGCTACTTTAGAATCCTTCGCTCTGCTCTGGATTCAAAAAACACTCTCGCCTGAAAAATAGTGTTTTGCTCTCTAGGTTAACAATCTACTATAGGTACCGTGGCAGTCCTCGAGTGCCACACGTATTTTTTTTATAGTATAAGGCGGCAATCGAGCAAATGGGTCCCAATAGTATAAGGAATACCAACAGTCGGAGCCATTTTCCTTACCACCGAAAGCGACGCCTATAGACATCCTCTTACAGGTTGCACAGATGCGCGGCCCTCCTCGCTCCTCCTCTCTCCACGGGCCACCGGCTTCTTACAAGTTGTATGTAACGCAACAGCACAACTGTCACTTTACGCTGGTTTTGTGTAAGCGAGAATTACGTCCGCAGTCGTGCCGGCCCAACTCGTCTAGATGCATGCAGCACTACCTCTTACTCTTACTATGTATACTAATATTAATAAAATAGTAAACTAATACGGATAAGCGTATTAAATACTACAATCGTGTCCTGTAACTTTTTTTATTCAAAAAATTATGATAACAAAGAATATAAAATAAGAATAATTTATTATAAAAGATTGTATGGAATGATATCCGCTTGACATCATTAAGTTATTATCATATAATGCATACTGAGTATCCTTTGAGCCTTCTGTATTCAACAAGGACAGTATACCAGCCATTGTTTCTTTGCATACTGGCATAATATATTTAGGTGGTATAGCAAAACCATAATTCCCAGTGTCCCGAAGCTCGAAGGTCAATGCATACCTGAAATGTAGAGAACATCCTTATCTCTGATCTCTCTCAATAACAACAAAAACATAATTATTTTTAAGACAAGGTATGTCGTGTTTTTGTATAATAGTAAAAAGTTACACACGAGAGAAAAGGATGAATATCCCCAGCTTCAACAATTCCTAGCACAGCAACATTCTGTTTAAATTAATTACAGAATTGAGCTAAAATTTACTGTTTTATGAACCTAAATCTAATATATAAAGTACACGTGTCACAGTGTGCGTGATTGAACTCCTCCGAAACGACTGGACCGATTCTCATGAAATTTTGTGCGCATATCGAGTAGGTCTGAGAATCGGCCAATATCTATTTTACATCCCTATATTCCAATGGGATCGAAAGTTTTGCGGGTGAAACCGCGGGGCGCAACTAGTAAATATATAAAATTCAAAGTTAATAAAAAAAAGAAAACCCGCCTTAAATATGACATCGTTTTTAAATACAAATTCATAATTGTGAGACATAGTACATAAAATACATATTAGTTTATCAACTTGTTACATCCCTACACCAGCTTTCTACAGAACCTGAAGATTGCCGATGCCGCGTTCCCTTTCAATCACGCCACCACCACACTTGTGCTGACTCGAAGCGTTACCAAGTTTTCATCTTATTTAAGTAATTTTGCTTCGAAAAAACGAAATTTTCCTAATTTTTGAGTTATTTCTTTTGAATAAAAAATAAGTATTGAATATAAATAAGTATATGTACTTAAAGATTAAGGGTAATTTAGGTTTGCTGCTCGTCAGCCAAATAGGTATACATTTCTGTGTTTAGGTCATTTAGGGAATAGGTTATCACTAATTTTCAGTTTGCTTCAAGTATCTGTTACAAAATGTTTAACATTTCATGGACTATAATACGTTGCTGTAGCCCTCAGGTGATACTGCAGTAATGTGACACCTATGCTGCCTCAATGCAACAAATATAAATCACAATTTTAGTAACAGTTAGTGCCACGCTGCATGTAGCCGAATTAGGTCGGCACGACCAGGAAGGAACTTCTCTCTTACACAATACCGGCGTTAAGTGACAGTTGTGCTGTCGCGTTTCGTACGGAGTGTAAGAAGCCGGTGGCCCGTGGAGGGAGCAGGAGGAAGGAGGGTAATGTATCGGTATAACCTTGAAGAGGATCTATGGGTGTCGATAGTTAGGAAAACGGCTCCAATTTATCGTTAGCCCCACTATACTATAAAAAATGTAGATGAATTCAGTATTCATACAAAGGCATTGACTAGTTACTTGTTTACCGTGCACAACACTGTATAAATAGGTACGATTAGATTGGTTGCGAGCCGGCAGATAATGCTGACTTCACTGCATTCTGGATTCTCATTAGTTCTTGTAACGACTTTAATAACGTTAATTGCATGTATGCCAATAATTAACATTTGTATAATATTTAATCGGTAATAGTAAATTAGCTACTTACGGTACGTGATAAGTCTTCTTGACCCAATTATCAGCACTACCTGACGCAAAATAGCCTGAAATTCAGTGCATTATACAGTTTTTAATGTGATAACGTCTTATAAATCTATTAAAGGCGGCTGCACCAATGATGAAGTGTCACGTTCTGTGTGCAAGCGATAGAACTGAATAAGTGACAGAGAGGCTCGATCAACCCAAGTGTTTCGTTAGTAATATAGTATACAGTAGTATATTTATGCATATATTTCTCTTTCATTCCATCGATCAATTTTTCTTGACATTGGTAAAATCCTACTTATATCACAAAAGCACAATTGGAGTATGAGTGTGGTACAGAAATGGATGGTTCAAGTATTAAACCAAACGGAGTGACCGCTGCTACTCTTGTCGTAACAGGATCAGCAGCGACAACCACTCGCGATCATTTGATATGATCGCAGGGAGCCCGAGGGTAAAACTAAAATATTCGTAGGATCAATAACGAATTTAATCAGAAAAAAATAGGAGTAGGAAGTAACTCCAATTTCCCTTCCTTATCAAAGGGGGAGACGGTACAAGACTGCAATGAGTTTAACAAGCGAGTAGCCAAGTAAACTCCAGCTGCTATTGACTCTGAGATGTCAATAACGGTCCACTTGGTGATGTATCACGAGCAATAATATATATCTATACACTTTAGTACCTTGTCACAATAACTTTCTTTGACAAGTCAAAGCAATAATATGGAATTTCAAAAATACAAATCATGAGAAGGTACTGAAGTGTATATATATGCCTTCATATTATTACTCGTAACTGTACATATAAAAAATTATGATCAAATGATTATCTCTTATATATTATTCTCATCTTCTAAACTTTTTTTAAAGGTAGCGCCATGCTGCATACAATTTAGTGTGTAGCATAATTGGGCCGGCGCCTCTCACTTAATATCGACGTGAAGTGACGGCAATGTTTATCTCAGCCGTCTTTACCATCTCTGCACCGAAGTGATGACTCATTGGCCCATGCCGCAAGTAAGAAAGGCGATCTCCTGGGCTCTCTATTTGCGTCTAACTCCACTTTGGTTGACCGACTAAGTTCACCACCCACCATCCTGCGGTGAGAACACTCCATGCCGGACATTAAGTTCCAGCAGAGTTCTGTGCATAAAGCACTAGTTTCCTTGGACATTCATAAATCGAGTGGGCCCGATGGCATAGCATCGATTAAGCTACGGACATGTACTCCGGACAAGGCTGTGTTTTGTCTCGAACGCTCTTTCTTCTGCATATTAATGACATGCTGCAAACTAGCGACATTCATTGTTATGCGGATGATAGTACTGGTGATGCAATGTACTGGTGTGCATGTAATTTCCCGGGAATACGTTAACGAGTATCGGAACAAATTTGTGTCTGAAGTCGAATCTTTATTAGACAAAGTCTCGAAATAGGGCCGACTTAACTATTTTTTAAATAAAAAATAAAAAAATTATCTCGCTAGTTTAGCACAAAAAAACCACATTCGACATCTAACTTCGTTTTCAGAATACTCCTCTAATGGCCTCTGCCAATATCGGTATACTTGGTATAGACATATTATCGTGTCACTTGGAAGCGAAGGCTAAATTAGCCTCTAAAAAGCTGGGTATTCTCTGCAGGGCGAAGCAGTACTTCATGCCAGCGCATGTGCTACAACTATACAAAGCGCAGGTCCAACTGCACATAGAGTACTGATCTCACCTTTCAATAAAGCATTGTACGTTCTTCTATTAGATATTGTACGAGACATTAATTGGGAGAATCTTTATTTCTGTTATGAGAGAAACTTTACGTCACAGGTATACCTGTTAATGATAAAATATAACACATCGTATCATTTATTAAGATTTTTTATCTAGAATTTATCATCTCATATATGCCTTTTCGACATAGCTATCGACTTGATTCACTTCTTAATTTTACACACCTTATAATATTTACTCCAGTTCATTTTTATGAACTCGATAATACCTATGTCTTCAATAACTATAAAAAAATTCAAAATAAAATAAAGAAAAATTTAATATGCATGTGCAATGGAGTGGCTGCCATGCACGTTACGTCAGCAGATGTTTAAACCCACTTAGGTCATGAATGTTCGAAGGTATAATATTATAATCTGTGGATTTATTTCACTACATATTTTTGTCGCTTGAGAATGCTTGACCTGGAGACATGTGGCTAAGAGGGACCTAAAAGGTGTGTGGGACTCGGGAACCTTCAGATACGGGACTGAAAATAATGTAGATAGGTATACATCTATCTATATTTATACATATAATGAAAATATAGAAGACTTCATTCTATCTGTGTCTTACGCGGCTTTCACGCAAAAACTACTGGACGGATTTTGATGAAACTTCTTTTTGTTATATAGGTATTAGTTCACGGTAACATATAGGCTATAATTTATCAATGTATATAATATTACAGACGGTATCTCGGCTTGAAATTCACTATTATAGGGCGAAATAACAAATTGATAATTCGGTCACATAACATGACACGTTACCATGACAACATATTTCTAATAATGACAAGGCAACGGCTATCGGGTCCACTAGTACTTTAATAAAATGAAAGGATTAAATAAAATTAAATAAGAGTAAACAAAATGAAGTTCTGCTCTTGGTGTTTCTTCACACCAGCTTCTTGAAAGTTGTTTTATGATATTCCTAAGTGCCATGATATTATGTTCCAGATCTAATAGTTATATTTAAACTTACCCAGACAATCTTTAGCAGTACCCACTATGTAGTCCGTTCCATAGAGAAGCTCTATTTCTTGACTTGCTTTCTCAGCTGCTTTTTCCTGAAAATATTATGAATTTTTATCTTTCTACTAGAAAACTTATGTTGATTTTAAAATTAGAAACCACCAATTTAAGGAATCGCTGACAAGTTGTAAGAGGTAGTGCCACACTGCATGCTTGCATGCAGTCTAATTGGGCCGGCACGACCGGGGAGGTACCTCTCGCTTACACGAGACTGGCGTAAAGTGACAGCTGTGCTGTCGCGTTTCGTGCGGTGTGTAAGTAGCCGGTGGCCCATGGAGGTAGGAGGAGAAAGGAGGGCAGCGCATCTATATAGCCTCTATGCGGATGTTTGTGGGCGTCGGTAGACATGAAAATGGCTCCGGCTGCTCGTTTGCCCTCCTATATCATAAAAAAAAGAAAATTTTATTTAATTTGTTATGATAAATTAAAACAGTAGCAAAGGCAAAACAAGTGTTAGTTATTAGGAATAATATAATTATAAATATGCTAAATTATACTTTTATTATACCTATTTGTCACAAAGCCTGTTAAAAACTTAGACATAAAAAAATAAATGTAACTCTTCTCTACTCTGTTCCATTCTATTTTTAGGAACTGAATCATTACCTAACCAATACCGTTTCCTATGCAAGACAAAAATGTTCTACTTTCTAAGAATTCTGACATTTAATAATTAAAAACACTTACAACTACGTCATAATTATCCAGTTTTTTTTGGGAATTTGAATATGGAATTATAATAAATTGGCCGTAAGTATGGAAACTAATATAAAACTTTAAATTATTGCTCTTCAACTTCACGAAATCTCTCATTGCCTTTGTCTCGGGTTCAGAAAAGGCTGTAGGGCCGCAATACACCTCAGATGATTTATTGTAACTAACGCCACGGGCTAAATATAAAACACAATATTAATATTAATTATATATGAAGGAACACAATAAAATGATCATGTGCTATTGAAGGAAAGATTTGTATGTATGTATGTAATGAATAGGTTCTGAAACTACTAGACCGATTTCAAAAATTCTTACATCGTTTTAAAGCTACCTTATAACAGATTAACATAGGCTATTTTTTACTAATCCCCAACGATATGCCGGACAGAGCTACCCATATCGGACAGGTTTGAGGGGAGAGGCTAGACTGAGAGCAGCTCAACTGAGGGGTCCTCCACCCGTCTCTTTGTATCAGCAGATGGTGAAGTGGATTGACGCGATTGGATTGAGAGAAGACTGGCGGGTCCGATTCGGACGCATTGGGGGCGTGCTCGTTTGGAGTACTTTGGCCATGGGTCAGTCTGGTAACTTGACCCCATTGTACGGATCCGACGACTTAGTAGAGATTGTTCAGAGGCAGCCACACAATTCCCAAGGGTGAGAAGTCTGGCCTTTTCGCTGAGGCCAGTCTGTCCCTGGCGGAATCCTGTTGCCTGCGGAGCTGAGACCATACAATTACAGCGGCTGAAGGCGTATCCAGGGGTTTAGTCGATATTGCACAAAGAGTAGAGTTCTTCTTTCCCTCGCGTATTTTCTATTACCCTGTTAACTTTTCATAAGTCAGAAATATCGGTATACCTATTAACTAAGCAGTATTTACAATATTTTGAAATAATTCAGTAGATTTCTGCTCACGCACTCTTCATCTCCTGCGTTTTTTGAACTATATAACTACTTTTATTATTATAATAAGCATATTAAGTATTTTTTTTTATTTTGTAGATAATAAAATACCTACTATTTAGCATGGAATGTGTTGAGGAGGTGCAGGAGGTTCTTACGAAGTCAATTCTTGTGCATTGTTTACTTATACGTGTTTATAATAGCATCATAATGCTTCTGTCAATTGAGATGAAATATTGTTAATTGTACTTACTACCAAATGCATAATCAAAATTTCTGTTAAGATCCACATGTCTTTTGTTTGTTCTATACATTCGATCCTGGAAAGTCATTAGCAAAATTTTTAAATTTCAGTCAATGAAGGCCATTGAAATGTCATTAAATATTAAGGGCTGGTCAACGTAAAGTATAATCCCGCCAAACACATTTTGTAAAAAAACTACCCGAGTCTCGATGGAGTTGATCTTTAAAAAGTTATGAAATCTAGACAAAGTCGTGTCAAGTCTAAAGTTCCTTACTGCGATTTTTCGCTGTTCTTTATAACTACATTACATCATAATAATGTTCAATGAGATTACCATAAAGAATGTCCTTTGTATAATCTGATCACTACAAGTACCTTTCAATTATGTATCTTTTTAATATTGTTACATTAATTATGTTTGGATGTTTAGATTGATAATAATATCGTAATAAAGATATTCTGATATCCTTTTTACCAGTTGGTTACTTAAATTGTATCAGGTATTAAGAACACTAACATGGTGGTGTGCGCCTAGCTGTATTTGGTTTCGCCAGTTTTCTTACCAGTTCTTTCTGGTATGGGCTAGGGTTGGAACTTTTGGTAAAGATTGAGATATATTGAAATAAAGATCAGTTGATTAATCAAGACATTTTTATTAAAAACTGACAACACACATATACCGCCCACATATAGTATAAGAATCCAACATAATATATACCTAGATAGTAATATATTATATCAAATATTAGAATCAGTTTGCAATGTGTAATTTATTAGTAATGAGAAGATAGATGGACATATACTTGATATTATCATTGTCATATCTCGTCTCTCTCTTTCGCACACCTATTCCATCACATATATCACGCACATGTAGTGTAATTATTAGCAAAGTCGTTAACTAACCATGATATTTAAGAAATAATTCCATTGTGAAATTACACACACACAGGCGCGCGCGCGCACGCACGCACGCACGCGCACGCACACACAGACACACAGACACACACACACACACACGCACGCACGCACACACTTTTTTTGAAAATTTCTGCCTCCCGGTCCAGAGGTTCTGAAATAGGGGCCTGAAAATGCGGCGAAATGATATAAAAAATATATGGCTGCCCTTGTTCTACACCATGCCATGATGCTAGGCGGCTGACACCGAGTATACGTCACTTCAGAATCAGCACTTCCTCTTCTTTTTACTATTTGGTGAGTGACCCAGTACATGATGTCGTTTTATTTAGCAGTCAAGGCCAACTTAAAATATAATAAAGAATAGCTTAAAAAATAGCTTGAAACAAAGGTATTTTGCACTTTATGAGAGGATTGCGCGATCGGAAGTATTTGATATTTGGGAGTGTCAAAGATTAAGTAGGAAAGGAATGCAGATAATTGATGAATATCAACAGGTACTATAATATTATAATGGAGTTGTGATTTAATAGTAACCTGAGAAACCAGGTCCTAACGTGCCAAAATAATGTGCAAACACACGTCAACTAAGCCGTCACCTCACGCTCGAGTCACGTGATAGGTTATGGGTTCCAGGTGATGCCGGATCAAGTCTGCTAAATTCTATACCACATTTGTAACGTTAGGTTTATACTGTAACAGACTAACCTGAGTATGTGCATATTCATATCCGTCAGGATTGAGAACAGGAACAAAATTCCACTCATACTTTGACACTATTGGCCTCAGTGTTTCGTTTGTTAGAACCTCGTTTAATAAATATGTCACAAAAGC
>LUGF01052882.1:45056-57829 GCA_001625245.1 Calycopis cecrops | reverse complement strand
CACTTATAGTAGAAAAACTGCCTAATTGGACGCGCCATTTCAAGGCGCTCCGAGAACTACTAGGCAGGAACTGCAGCGGGCACCCCTATCAACAGGGGATGCAGTTCACGCCACCGGACGAGGAAGAATCGGTATTCATTTTCCAGCGGTACCTGACCGACCTAGAGCGGACCGAAGGCCTATCCTGGTTCGCCTACTCGCTCCCGGCGGATAGGAGCGTGAAGGTCGCCATCAGGGGTCTGCCGGACGGCACCAATACAGAGGACATCCTTGACGCCTTGAACGAGTGCGGGTTGGAAGCGGAGTACGCTCACCCAATCAGTTTCCCAATTTTCCGCGTTAGCACTTGCGAACTAAAAATTCGATTAATTGATCAAAATGAAACTGTACAAAGGCAACCTTACCGATGTTCCCCGCAGGAACAGGAAGGGGTTATGTAGTGTAAGTAATGTAACAATGTTTTACTATAGTAAATATAGTAAAACATTGTTTTCTAGATGACTGCTGGGTAGCAGTGTTGTTGCAGTTAGCTACTTGATATGATGTTGAAAATAACTGTTAGTTTAGCAAGTACCAATATTTCAAATGTGTTTGTGATACCTCTTGTACGGATTCATAAATCTCTTGTAATGAGACGGACGGTTTTTATTATTGTACGTTCATAAAAAGCCAGATTTGGATTTCAAATTTCTTACGAGTAACTGATAAATTATTTTGTAAGGCTAAAGAAACAAAATTAGTGAAGGATATTATTTAAAATGCCACTAGTAGACACTACTCAGATATAGAGCTGTACAAATTAGTTAGTATTATAATAGTGGTATTTAAGAAAGTAACAGTGCATCTCTATTTTCTAGTGTAACTACGGATTGACTCAGTGTTTAGACTTTATAGACAGAGATGGTTAATACAAACTGTGGAAAGCAAGAAAAATGGGGTACAACCTTTTGACTAGTTACGAAGTGTACCATATTTTTAGTGCTTAGTGCTTACAACCTAGACCTGTAAAGTGGACAAATGAAGCTTAATTGTAACATATCTAATGCATTTTATATTTTTCATGTTTGTGAGCCGTTTTTGCTGCACATCGATGGCGAGTAGCCCGCCGCACTGGCATCGGCTGCATATAGATGGCGAGCGATACATCAGTGCAGTGCGCCTTTGCTGTGCGCTTGTGTTGTGTGCCTGTGCCGCGCGTATGATGTGCGTGTGCTCAACGCCTGCTTTACTCTCTACGCGTACTGCGCCTCGGCAGCGGCGCGTAAGATCGTTGGTACAGAGGTTACCATTATAGCTCGTATCGTTGATGATACATTTTTGATAAGATCATTCATATACCTATTTATGAGTCATACATACCTATCGGATTTT
This sequence comes from Calycopis cecrops, assembly GCA_001625245.1. Taxonomy (NCBI): domain Eukaryota; kingdom Metazoa; phylum Arthropoda; class Insecta; order Lepidoptera; family Lycaenidae; genus Calycopis; species Calycopis cecrops. The sequence goes on along the minus strand of LUGF01052882.1, from coordinate 56,458 downwards.
GACAGCCTCGTGGATTAATGGTAAGCGTGTTCAACCATAGACGTGAGGTCCCGGGTTCGAATCCCGGGACGGCCAAATTTGTTATTGGGATTTTTCCATTTCTGATACGGTCTGAAGTCGGGAAGTTGGCGGTTTTGCGTCACCGTGCCTCGTAGAGCACGGTAAGCCATCGGCATCGTTCCAGCGCTCGATTTTTTTTCGGTAGTGTTGGACTGCCGTCCCATCTAAATATGAAATTAAGGAAATAAGGGAATAAGGACCGCACTTGTATTAGCGCTTGTGTACGCATCGTTGTTTGCGCAGATGGCACGTCGATATAAATGGCCGCCGTAGCCGAAATCGGCTAGGATGACATTATTGATCGGGAAATTGCACAACCTCGTATGTAGATGTACCAAAAAGAAGGTAAAGTTCATGTATCAAAAGTTAATACTAGCACTTTGAAATGTTTCAGAGAACGACTAGCTGATATCGCTGATCAACTGGCATGACGAGTAGTGCCTGAGTATTGCCGAGACACCTGAGCGTGCTGCGCTTCTGCTACACATCTACTCCGCGCTTCAGCAGCGTGCCTGCTGCGGCTCATACGTGCCAGATACGTTTAAGAGGACAAAGGTCGTTGGTAAAGGTTGCTACAATCACTGGTGCCGCTAATGCGAGATTGTATTGAGATTTTGGTAAGAAAATTTCTATATTATCTTTCAACCATGTAAAAGACAGACAAACAGCACTATATGTTTTGAAGAAAATATTAAATCTGAGATCATTAGTGTAGCAATGACCATAATCAGTAAAATAATGTTGAAAGATTTTAAGTAGAATTGATTGTACACACTTTCTGTAAAATTTGGAACCTATAGAAGACAACTAACTTTATAGTCTGCTTACGTAAGATAATTTTACGTGATACAGTGATAAGATTCACGTTCATGGGGTTCATCAGTTGATTGAAAAAAACAAAGACTGATGCGAAGTGCTTTACTTGCCTTTATTACTTTTAGGAATTTGGTAGTGGATAATGGATATGGTCAAACAAAGATTATTATACCACATCAGTCAATTTTCATAGTCTTATGACCCCTAAAGACTGTACTGAATAAAAGTGTAATGTAAGAAATGTCAAAAGTGTTCTTTAAAATGTTACAGTGTGTCTGGTGTCGTGCTGATGCTGTGCTTGCGGAGTGTGCAGCATATCTGGTTTGTGCTGAGCCTCTGGCGCATGCTGCGCATCTGGTGTAGACGGCAAATTACAAGATATAGTCGGGCTAGCACCGTCTGATGCAACGCTGTGCACGTGTGTGCAGGTAGCCAGGAGGAGAGGAGAGTGGTCTTCACACCACGAGAGGGTGCTTGAGAGCGCGGAGTGGGCAGAACGATTTGAGACGTAGTGGCGCACACACGTGCTCCGCGGAGTGTCTAGGTTTATTTTAAATTATTGTTATGGTTCTTTTTTACATAAATGTTAAATTGCAAGATGTCAAATTTGATTACTTTATCTGATATAGACGGACAAATGCCTACATATATATATTGTATACAGGGTTAAATGTAATTAATACAAGACTTCTTGCAGGCAGCATGTCTACATCAATACCAACAGCATTTGTTCTACGACTTTTTACGAATCTAGATAAATAGCACAAAAAAAATAAAAACTAAAAATGTTTGCACCCTCTGTTATTTATTTCTCTGTATCTTGTAAGAATGACGTGCGGGAGCCCCTATCTTGCTATTCTATCTATCTATTTTCTTAGACGCACGCAGACTAAATGATAGTTCAGAGGCAATAGGTATATTAGTTTTGTATAGGAATATTAAAATTTTAAAAATTATTAATTTTCAAAAGTTGTAGAACAAATGTTGTTGGTATTGATGTAGACATGCTGCCTGCAAGAAGTCTTGCGTTAATTACATTTAACCCTGTATATTTATAGTTTATTTTATATATTTGTACTACTATAGTAAAAGGGATACGAACAGTCGGAGCCATTTTCCTTATCGCCAAAAGCGACGCCTATAGACATCCTCTTACAGGTTGCACAGATGCGTGGCCCTCGTTGTTCCTCCTCCCTCCACAGGCCACCGGCTTCTTACAAACAGTATGAAACGCGACAGCACAACTGTCACTTTACGCCGGTTTTGTGTAAGCGAGAATTACCCAAGTCGTGCCGGCCCAACTCGTCTACATGCATGCAGAACTACCTCTGACTCCTAACATTCATACTAATATTAATAAAAACTTAAACTAGTATAGATAAGCGTATTAAATACTGCAATCGTGTCCTGTAAACTATTTTATTCAATAAATTGTAATAGCATAGAACATGAAATAATTAAAAGACTGACAAGACATTTAGACTGTATGGAATGATATCCGTTTGTCGGCAGTAAGTCATATAATGCATACTGAGTATCCTTTGAGCCTTCTGTATTCAACAAGGACAGTATACCAGCCATTGTTTCTTTGCATACTGGCATAATATATTTAGGTGGTATAGCAAAACCATAAGTTCCAGTGTCCCGAAGCTCGAAGGTCATTGCATACCTGAAATGTAGAGAACATCCTTATCTCTGATCTCTCTCAATAACAACAAACACAATTATTTTTATGACAAGGTAAGTCGTGTTTTTGTCTAATAGTAAAAAGTTACCCACGAGAGAAAAGGCTGAATATTTTATATCACCGATTCTCATGAAATTTTGTGTGCATATCGAGTAGGTCTGAGAATCGGCCAATATCCATTTTACATCCCTATATTGCTATGGACATTGGGCAGCTGTATAAAATTGAAAGTTAATAATAAAAAGAAAACCCGGCCCGCCCTAAATATGGCATCGTTTTTAAATATAAATTCATAATTGTGAAACATAGTACATAAAATACATATTAGTTCATTAACTTGTTACAGCCCTCCACCAGCTTTCCACAGAACCTGAAGATTGCCGATGCCGCGTTCCCTTTCAATCACGCGGTTACCACACTTGTGCTAACCGTAGCGTTACCCAAGGTTTCATCGTAATTAATCACTTAAGTAATTTTGCTTTTTGACAAAAACTAAAATTTCTTATGTTTGAGTTGTTTCTTTTTAATAATAAATAAGTATTGATTAAAAATAATTATTATATTATGTACTTATAGATTTAAGGGTAATTTAGGCTCTCAGCTTGTCAGCCAAATCTACATTTCTGTACTAAGGTCATTTAGGGAATATGTTAGCACTAATATTCAGTTTGCTTCAAGTATCTGTTTCAAAATGTCAAACATCTCATGAACTATAATACCATACTGTAGCCCTTATGTGATACTGCAGTAATGAGACACCTATGCTGTCCCAAAGCAACAAATATAAATAACAATTTCAGTAAGAGGTAGTGAATTATTTATTAATTAAATTAGCCGAATTAGGCCGGCACGAAAAGGGTACTTCTCTATTACACAACACCGGCGTTAAGTGACATTTGTGATGTCGTGTTTCGTACGGTGTGTAAGAAGCCAGCGGCCCGTGGAGGGAGCAGGAGGAAGGAGGATAATATATCTGTATATCCTCTAATAGGATATCTGTGGGCGTCGATAGTCAGGAAAAGGACTCTTATTGATCGTTAGCCCCATTATACTATAAAAAATGCAGGCAGATAATGTTGACTTCACTGCGTTCTGGATTCTGGTTAGTTCTTATAACGGCTCTTATTGATATAAAGCTAGGTTAATTGCATATCTGCCAATTAACAACTTTATAATATTTAATCGGTAATATTAAATTACTTACGGTACGCGATAAGTCTTCTTGACCCAATTATCAGAACTACCTGACGCAAAATAGCCTGAAAATAAGTACATTACACAGATTTTAATGTGATAACGTCGTTGGAGTATGAGTGTAGGTACGTTTGTATCTATATCACGCAAATACTATTGAGTTGATTTTGATACAATTGGGCAGACAGAAATGGGTGAAATCGCAGTACATGGCTAGTCAATAATCTTCAAGTATTAAACCAAACGGAGTGACCGCTGCTACTCTTGTCGTAACAGAATCAACAGCGGCAACCACTCGCGATCATTTGATATGATCGCAGGGAGCCCGAGGGAAAAACTAAAACATTATTAGGACCCACAACGAATTGAATGAGAAGAAAATAGAAGGAGTAGGAAGTAACTCCAATTTCCCTTCCTTAACAAAGAGGGAGACGGTACAAGATTGCTGTGAATTTAACAAGCGAGCAGCCAAGTAAACTCCAGCTGCTATTGACTCTGAGATGTCAATAACGGCCCACCTGGTGATGTACAGTCACGAGCAATAATATGTACCTACCTTTACACTTTAGTACCTTGTCACAATAACTATCGAAACGCAGAAATCCTCCCCTTAATATAATATATAATTTATCAATGTATCAATGTAGGTATATAATGTTATAGACTTTGATTATATAATGTGCCGACCAGGCTGGCGCTGCAGTGGTACCTACAGGGCTCAGATAAGCGGAGCAAGTTGCGCCAGGGGTCGCGGGTTCAAATCCCGCCTTGGTCATGGAAGTTTATCTATGATAAAAATCTTAAATATATAACATTTCTTAAATTTATAAAACATATTAAATATATTCCGTTGTCTAGTACCCGTAACACAAGTCCTCACGGTACTTAGAACGGGGCTAGGCTAAGAGCCATGCCACACGATGCGGTGCGGCGCCGCACCGCAGGTCATCTCGCCGGACTACCGACCACACGGTGAGTGCGGCGCCGCAACGTTTTGCGGTACCGTAGCAGCGACGGAGCTTCAGCACGGCATTCTGACGACAGTCTGTATTAAAAAATGGATCGGGAAAGACGTGTGTTGCTGCTATTATTACTTCGCCACCGACGCAACCGACGACGACGTACGACGCCGCAATACAAACACCCCTCCCCGCCTCGTCTCGATTCCGACGCGTGTGCGGTGCAGCGCCGGAGCGCACCGGACGGCGCCGTGTGCCATACCATACATTTTTATAAGTAGGAAACCGGAGCGACACCGGTCAGGCGCCGCACCGCCGCCGCACCGCATCGTGTGGCATGGCTCTAACGTGGTGTGTAAAGTCCACAGATATAAAAAAAAAATATTTCTAGATGGAGCGTTGCGTAAATGGAATACTATTACTCAGTGCCAGTTATTTTATTTATTAAAATGTGAATATGAAGTCGATACCAAGTGAATTCTTTAACTAGATAAAACAGTAGATTTCTTTTAAATGGCATGGCAAAAACATAATATTATTATTCCCTCTTGGTACTTGAAGTTTGGATAATAAACCCAACACGAAAATAATCTACTAGGTTAACTAGACCGATAAATAAAGTAGTTGTACGCGAACAATAATTTTAAAAATACTAACTAGCCTAATTGAAAATCTCCACCTTTTTGATAAAGTACGTCAATAAAATTACATAAATGTAATAAATATACATAAACCAAATAATATACCCATAAAGTGGGAGCACAAAAAAAGAAACTGGCAACACTGATAAAATATGTCGTAATTTGATAAATAAAAAAACAAATACTTATTAAATATAATATGCAGTTTCTTGGCTACTTTATTACCTATGATTGGTGATGTGTTTGACGTTTTTTACCCTTCCTTTATAATTCTGACACAGTTTAATTGCACATACCGTCATTTTATCCCTGTTATTTGTTTATTATTTAACGCGCGTAATACGACTCGACACTTAAGCGCTACGATTGGTACTAATCCGTCAGAAAGAACTTATAAGCCAACAGTTGGCTAGACATTATATAATTGTAAGTCGAAATAACGGATTGACAATTCGGCCACATAACATGACACGTTACCATGACAACATATTTCGAATAATGACTAATGACTAATGGCAACGGCTATCAGGTCCACTAGTACTTTAATAAATTGAAAGGATTAATTAAAATTAAATAACAGTAACTGAAATGAAGTTCTGAGCTCTTGGTTTTTCTTCACACCGGGTTCTTGAATGTTGTTTTATGATATTTCAGATCAAATAGTTATTATTTAAACTTACCTACACAATCTTTAGTAGTACCCACTATGTAGTCCGTTCCATAGAGAAGCCCTATTGCTTGACTTGCTTTCAAAGCTATTTTTTCCTGGAAATATTACGAATTTTTCTTTCTACTAGAAAAAATATGTTGATTTTAAGATTATAAACCACCAATTTAAATAATGGCTGACAAGTAAATTTTGATTTTAATTATTATGATAAATTAAAAACAGTAGCAAAGACAAAACAAGTATTAGTCATTAGAATTAATAAAATTATAAACAAGCAAAATTATACTTTTATTATACTTATTTGTCACAAAGCCTGTTAAAACTTAGGCATAAAAAAATTATATATTACTCTTCTTTAATCTATTCTATTCTATTTTTGAAACTGAAAATCATTACCCAAATTAATCCCCCCATTACACAATACATTTTTTATCTTGCATAAGAAAACGGTCTTGCCGTTTTTTATGCAAGACAAAAATGTTTTACATTCTAAGAATTCTGACATTTAATTATTAAAAAATTATAAAAAAAAGGAAATTTTGAATATATTTATTATGAAAACAAGTTTTAGTTTTTAGAATTAATATAGTTATAAACATGCAAAATTATACTTTTATTATAACCATTTGTCACAAAGCCTGTTAAAAACATAGACATTAAAAAAATTATAATAAGTTACTCTTCTCTACTCTATTCTATTCTATTGTTAGGGTTTCATATCTCAAAGAGAAAAAACGGAACCGTTATAGGATCGCTTTGTTGTCCCTCTGTCTGTACGTGTATCAAGACCTTTTTCTCTTAAACTCGTGAAGCGATTAAGCTGAATTTTTTGTCAGATACGGAGGTCAGTTACGTCTTGATGCCTTGAAATAATCACACTTCTAAGTTAACGCAATAAAAAGTTATAGCTATTTATGCACAAATTTTGTATGAAAACGCACTTTTTCGAATAGGGCACTTCCCGTTGAGCTAGAAATCTGAAATATGGCAAGAAGTAAGACCTTGCAGTATACATAATATAGGAATAAATCTAAAAATTGGTAAATAAAATTTATATCACTGGAAAAATCATTACCAACTTATGCATGTAGTTCGTTTCATACTAAATGTGTGCAAGCACCCGCATATATAAGTTTCTCAACTTGTCGCAGGGAAGTGTAATTTTCTCAACATCTATTACTTTTGCTCATGCCGTTCCAACGGAACCCTCGGTGTGCGAGTCCGACATGCACTTGGCCTGTTTTTTTTGGAACTGAAAATCAGTACCCAACCAAGACCAAGAAAACGTCTTGTGCCCGACAAAAATGTTCTACTTTCTAAGAATCCTGACATTTAATAATTAAAAACACTTACAACTACGTTATAATTATCCTGTTTTTTTTTGGAATTTCCATAAGGAATTATAATATATTGGCCGTAAGTATGGAAACAAATATAATATTTTAAACGATTGCTCTTCAACTTTACGAAATCTCTCATTGCCTTTGTCTCGGGTTCAGAAAAGGCTTTAGGGCCACAATATATAAGAGATGATTCATTGTGACTAACGCCACGGGCTAGACATAAAACACAATATTAATATTACCTGTATATGTAGGAGCACAATAAAATTATCATTATGCTATTGAAGGAAAGATTTGTAAGTATGTATGGCTCCGACACTACTAGACCGATTTCAAAAATTCTTTCAATGTTTTAAAGCTACATTATAACAGATTAACATATGCTATTTTTTACTGGTCCCCAAGGCTATGCAGGACAGAGCTACTCATACCGGACAGGCTTGAGGAGAGAGGCTAGACTAAGAGCAGCTCAACTGAGAGGTCCCCTACCAGTCTTTTTGAATCATCAGACTGCGGCGTGGATTGATGCGATTGTATTGAGAGAAGACTGGCGGGTCCAATTTGGACGCACTGGTTGCGTGCTCGTTTGGAGTACTTTGGCCAAGGGCCAGGCTGTTAACTTGAGTTCCGACGACTTAGTAGGTATTGTTTAGAGGCAGACGGACAATTCCCAAGAATGAGAAATCTGGCCTTTTCGTCGTGGCCAGCCTGTCCCTGGCGGAATCCTGTTGCCTGCGGACCTGAGACCCCACAATTACAGCGGCTGAAGGCATACCCACGGGTTTAGTCAGTATTACACATAGGGTAGAGTTCTTCTTTTCCTCGTGTATTTTCTATTACCCTGTTAACTTTTTATAAGTCAGAAATATTAGTATACCTATTAACTAAGCAGTATTTAAAGTATTCTGAAATAATTCAGTAGATTCTCACGCACTCTTCATTATTCTCCCTGCAGGAGGTCAACATATAAGCACAAACATTAATGGTGCGGATAAATTGGGTGTAGATAGTCGCCTAATGGCTCCTATTTCTTACGATGTCACTTCTTGTGTAATGTTTACTTATACGTGTTTATAATATCATCATCATAATGTTTCTGTCAATTTAGATAAAATATTTTTAATTGTACTTACTACCAAATGCATAATCAAAATTTCTGTTAAGATCCACATGTCTTTTGTTTGTTCTATACATTCGATCCTGGAAAGTCATTATCAAAATCTTTGTATTTCAGTCAATGTATGCCATTGAAATGTCATTAAATAATTAGAGATGGTTGACATAAAGCATAAGCCCACCAAACACATTTTGTTAAAAAACTAGCCAAGTCTCGATGGACCTGCTTGTTCATCTCTAAAAAAACCAGCCAAGTGCGAGTCCGACACGCACACCGAGGTTTCCGTATGAATGGAAAGAACAATCCAAACGTAATGCATGGTTTTCAAGACCTTTTTCTCTAGAACGCGTGAAGGGATTAAGCTGAAATTTATAATTTAAATTATTTATATTAGGAATAAATCTGAAAACTAGTAAATTATATGTAGATCATTGGAAAAATCATTATCAACTTATAACTAATTCGCCTACTAAATGTGTGCCGCAACCGTCTATTAGACGGTTGCGGCACACTATTGGTACACACACACACCCTATTGGTTTACACACACTATTAGACTATTAGATGATTTTTCCAATGATCTACATATAATTTACTAGTTTTCAGATTTATTCCTAATATATATAATTTAAATTATAAATTTCAGCTCAATCCCTTCACGCGTTCTAGAGAAAAAGGTCTTGAAAACCATGCATTACGTTTGGATTGTTCTTCCCATTCATACGGAACCCTCGTTGTGCGAGTCGGACTTGCACTTGGCCGGTTTTTTTAGAGATAAACAAGCAGCTCCATCGAGACGGCTAGTTTTTTACAAAATGTTTTTGGTGGGATTTCACTTCTTTTTGCAAGTAAACGTTTTACACACGCACACGCCGTGTGCATATGTGCACATGGATTATAATTATTAGCAAAGTCGTTAACTAACCATGATGTTCAAGAAATAATTCCATTGTGGCATCATAAATCAAACCCCCTTTAAAATGAGTACCCAAAATATATTTTGGTCATCTACTTATGCACACGCACACGCACACATACGCACTTATGCACAGATTTGCACATATGTACACACACACAGTAGTACACACACACACACATAAACGTCTGCACGCATGCACGCACACAAACCCTTTTTTGATTTTAAATATGTGATTAAAGCTTAGTCGATGACGAAAATTTCTGCCTTCTGGTCTCAGGTTCTCATATAGGGGCCTGAAAATGAGACGAAATGGTTCCAGTAAAGAATGGTACGGCAGTGTTTGCTTCACGCTCGACGCAATATTATTGGGTTCAAAGTTCAAATATATAAAAATATAGGGCCGCCCTTGTTCTGCACCTTTCATGTTAGAAAAAGTATTGCCGAAAATTATTTTGTATCTATACCCGACAAACTTTTGGTCACAGAGCCTGTAATATTTTAGTATAGGTAAATAAAGTTATCTGCAATAATACTATTTTAATTGATAATAAAAATAATTTTAAAGCTTTATTACTTATTTTCCTGGTCACTTTACAAAGAAACATAATATTGTGGTATTTTTAATTTGATATGGACATTGACATTGTGTTGGGCATAGTAAAATGGGTAAATAATACCCTAATCATTACGAAGTATAAAGATTTTTTTATACGACCAATATAACGCCATATTGCTAGGCGGCTGACACCAAGTAGACGTTTAGTAAATGTAACTCCGTATGTATGTGTATTCGTAAATGAGTTTTATTACGTTACGTAAACGTTTAAATAAATAAATAAATAAATAAATAGGGATTTTTACAAAAACTACGTAACTAACATTTTGAACGATTTTTTTTATGATGGAAATTTAATCTACAGAAAAAGTTACACCAAACAGTTAAAATCGATTTTACAAAAACAGCTTATTTCGCACAGAATCACAGGGTAAAAAAATGTATATTTTGCAAAACGTACTTATTTGCATGCGTTTTTTACAAAAACGGTGTTTCTGAACGCAGTTATGTAGTTTTTGTGAAAAATGTCACTGCCACAGAATACTTTGTAATATACTGGTCATTGCTGTCAAAAATGTCGGATTACTCTCAATGTGAGGAATTTTCTAATTCAATTTTAAAAAGAAAACGCAAAGAAAAGAAGGAAACTGTTATAAGAAATAAGAAAGTAAAGGGTGAGGAACACGTTAATCATAAAAATAAACCGGTAGCAGCTCGGAAAATCGGTCCTGATTGCAGGTTTGTTTTAATAACATTACGCTTACTTTGTTTTAACTTGAAGTAGTAGCTCTAACTCAATCTTACGTTGTTTCAAATGCAAACACTATCAATGTTTTAGTAAAGTGTCAGTCAAAGATCGAGAAATGATCCTAGCCAATTTCAACAACCTTGATAACAAGAATGAACAAGATGCGTACTTAATGGGTTTAATATCATCATCTCCAACTGCAAGACACACGATTTGTAATCCGCGAAAATTCAGAATGAGTACTTTTAAATATAAAGTGAGAATAGGACTGGAAGACATAACTGTTTGCATGCTATCATTTTGCAGTTTTCATGGTATATCTGTAGGTCGGGTCAGACGTTTACAAAGCTTAATAGCTGCAAACATATTGACACCTAAAGATCAACGAGGCAAACACACAAAAAACAGAGTGAAAAAAACACCAGAAGCTATTTTAAATTTAATACGTGCTCATATTGTATCATTTAAATCCAGAAAGTCACATTATTCACGTCATGATAATCCGAATGTCTTCTACTTGCCAGAAGATTTAAGTGTCAGAAAAATGCACAAGCTATTTTTGGATATGTACAGAATAAATGTGAGTTATATAGTATACATACTGGTCCATATATAATAATGAGTTCAATCTTAAATTTGGCCTGCCTAGAACTGATACTTGTGCTGTCTGTGATAGGTATCGATTGAAAATT
>LUGF01052882.1:7027-22543 GCA_001625245.1 Calycopis cecrops | reverse complement strand
GTATTTAATACTGCAATCGTGTCCTGTAAACTATTTTATTCAATAAATTGTAATAGCATAGAACATAAAATAATAAAAAGACTGACAAGGCATTTAGACTGCATGGAATGATATCCGTTTGTCGGCAGTAAGTCATATAATGCATAATGAGTATCCTTTGAGCCTTCTGTATTCAACAAGAACAGTACACCAGCCATTGTTTCTTTGCATACTGGCTTAATATATTTAGGTGGTATAGCAAAACCATAAGTTCCAGTATCCTGAAGCTCGAAGGTCATTGCATACCTGAAATGTAGAGAACACCCTTATCTTTGATCTCTCTCCATAACAACAAAAACACAATTATTTTTAGGACAAACTATGTCGTGTTTACGTCTAATAGTAAAAAAGTTACCCACGAGAGAAAGGGATGAATATCCCCAGCTGCAACAATTCCTAGCACAGCAACTTTCTTTTTAGAATTACAGAATTGATCTAAAATTTACCATTTTATTAACCTACATAATATAATATATAAAATTCCCGTGTCGCGGTGTGCGTGATTGACCTCTTCCGAAACGTCTGGACCGATTCTCGTGAAATTTTGTGTGCATATCGAGTAGGTCTAAGAAGCGGTCAACATCTATTTTTCATATATTCCCATGGGACCGAAAGTTACGCAGATGAAACCGCAGGATGCAGTTGGTAAATATATAAAATTGAAAGTTTATAAAAAGAGAAAACCCAGCTGCCCTAAATATGGCATCGTTTTTAAATACAAATTCTTAATTGTGAGACATAGTACATAAAATACATATTAGTTTATCAAATTGTTACAGCTCTACACCAGCTTTCCACAGAATCTGAAGATTGCCGACGCCGCGTTCCCTTTCAATCACGTGGTTACCACACTTGTGCTGACTCGTAGCGTTACCAAGTTTTCATTGTATTTAATTATTTAAGTAATTTTGCTTTTGGACAAAAACTAAAATGTCCTAATTCTTGAGGATTTCTTTTTAATAATACTTATTAGGTATTGAAAAAAAATAAAAAAAAAATAGATACGATTAGATTGGTTGCGAGCCGGCACATAATGCTGACTTCACTATATTCTGGATTCTTATTAGTTCTTATAACGGCTGTAATTTATATAAAGCTAGGTTAATTGCATGTATGCCAATTAACAACTTTATAATATTTAGTTGGTAATATTAAATTAGCTACTTACGGTACTTGATAAGTCTTCTTGACCCAATTATCAGCACCACCTGACGTAAAATAGCCTGAAATTCAGTACATTACACAGTTTTTAATGTGATAACGTCTTATAAATCTATTAAAGGCAGCTGCACCTATGATGAAGTGTCACGTTCTGTGTGCAAGTGATAGAACTGAATAAGTGACATAGAGCCTCGATCGACCCAATGTTTAGTCAGTGATACATATGTTATTGCATATACAGGGTTAGTTTTTGGTCACCGGCCAAATTTTCAGATTTGATTCAGAATCGACAATATATTCGATTTATGAAATAAAACAAATAAGAAAAACAATATTAAAAATATTTTTGTCCCGTACAAAAATAAATACCGAGTGGGTAACATAATCGATCATTGCCACCGCGCGCTGCGCGCGGGTAGATACGAAACACTCTTCGGGTGCTAATGCGAGTAGATATATTTACGGACCGTTTCAAATCGATGTTAATATAAAAAAAAATACAAATTTCCTTATTTTTAAATATGGTCCGTGATCAAAAACTAACCTTGTGTAAAAATTGTATTAAAATGCGACATAAATAATATATGTATATTTCTTTTTTTTTTATTTTTAGTATTTATTGACAATTATTTATAGTGACATAATTTATCAAATTTATTTTTAAGTATGGAGACACAGTTGCGGAGTTAAATAATACGACTGTGGACTGTATAACTGTGTATTAATTATAAGTAGCCTTTAGACCGTTTGTGCGGAGTTTTCGGTGTCCCAGTTGAAATTGAATTGAATTGACGTGGTGTTCGGTAGTGGGGCCAATCGCGACCGCCCGCGCCGCCCGCACTCCCCCGTCCGTCTCGCGTCCCTCCGGCGATGGTCGGGCTTCATCGGTGTGTACAAATTAATTATTTTTAAATTTTTAGTTTAAGTTTAATTTTTTTATATTCATACACCGTTCATACGGTAGAATGTATGAAAATAATTATTTGTAAAAACATCTAATTCTATTACTATTTTCATGTGAATAAATAAATGATTATGATAATTACCGCCGCTTCATATAAAGCTGGGACTGATGAAGTAATTTGTAAATTTTGTAGACATGTGTTATTTTTGACATCTTAATTTTATAAGGGGAATAATAAAACGAGCGAATAAAAAATAACTTAGCGACTGATGATGAGATACTGTATTAACAACTTGAGCGGTAAAAAAATAAGTGAGCGAAAAATAAACTAAACTAACGACGAATCTTGGCTAATCATAAAATTCAAAACGAGCTTACAAAAAGTGAGCTGCGTTTAATCCATTTCACGTATTAAAAATCTAACTGAGCGACGAAATTACTAAGTGAGCGACTGAAAATACTAAGTGAGCGACTAGAAATATAAAGCGGGCAGCGTTAATATTATGTTAGGTGACGATTTTTCCAAATGAAGTTTTACATAACGAGCTGCTATAAAGTTCAGTTTGAGCTACGTTTTGTGATCTGCTTTATTACTGTTTGTATGACTGATAATCTATTTGAGGTGTTGTGTTTTTTATGTAGATATTATTTTTTAATGAAAACTACAGATTGTTCGCTGTGCGCGAATTTGAATAGCGCGCGGCTGGGCGACGAATCAACGAAATTTCAACCCAATCGGTCAAGCCTTTTAAAAGTAGACATTCCGACAGCAGCGCCTCCTATCGGATCCAATTGTATTTTTTACCATCCAGGTAATCATCGAATAATTATATAATAAAATTTCAACACAATCGGTTCAACCTTTTCGAAGTTGACATGGACGCTGTCTTAAAACGAGTGGTCTCAATTTGATAATTCTGCGAATTGGGGGAGCTAGAGCGGGCTAATGTAAAGTGGAATTATGCAATTTTGGCTGCCGGAGTTGCGCGGATAGGAAAAAAAAAAGTTTTTAGGTAAGAGTTAATAAGCAGTATTTTTTTCACAAATGACCTGAAATCGAGTATTCGTGAGTATTCGTGAGTGTGGGAGGCTTAAGGGTGTTAATAGCCAAAGTGTGATTTTTAGAATGATATTTGGATGGATTAGGTTATGTTAGACTATATTTATACACAACGAGCGAGCGAAGCGAGCGAGTCCAGTGGATTGGCAAATCCTATTTCGCTTATTTCGAACGGAGTGTAGCACATATCTCGCCTTCAGGCCATTTTACGTGCGTCATATGCAGTCAGCAAGTCATAAAAAAAAATTCTTTATGTAAAGACAAAATATTTGGCGGATCTCTGACGACTAAAACTGTATTATGTTAATAGATATTAACATCCTTAAGTCTCCAACACTCACGGAATACTCGATTTCAGGTTATTTGTGAAAAAAATACGGCTTAATAATTCTTACCTAAAAACCGTTTTTTTTTTTCAATTCGGCGCATCTCCGGCAGCCAAAATTGCATGATTCCACTTTACATTAGCCCCCTCTAGCTCCCCCAATTCACAGAATTATCAAATTGAGGCGACTCGTTTTAAAACCTTAACCGTTGACATTCCGGCAACAGCGCCACCTAACGGATCCAATTGTATTTTTTTACCATCCAGGTAACCATCGAAATACCCATATAAAATTTCAACCCAATCGATCATGCCGTTTAGAAGTTGACATTCCGACAACAGCGCCACCTACCTAAACCAATTGTATTTTTTTACCATCCAGATAACCATCGAAATACCCATATAAAATTTCAACCCAATCGGTCAAGCCGTTTAGAAGTTGACATTCCGACAACAGCGCCACCTACCGGATCCTATTGTATTTTCATACCATCCAGGTAACCATCGAAATACCCTTTTAAAATTTCAACCCAATCGGTCAAGCTGTTTAGAAGTTTACCCGTTTTCCCATGGGAATGAAACATTTTCCCAAGGTAGAGTCTTACAATAGCCGAATTGGGCCGGCACGACCGAGGAAGTACCTCTCGCGTACACGAGACCGGCGTGAAGTGACAGCTGTGTTGGCGCGTTTCGTGCAGTGTGTAAGTAGCCGGTGGCCCATGGAGGAAGGAGAAGAAATTTTCATCGTATGGAACAGTTATATCCACCAAGTACACCCTCGACTGAACCGGTCCAGCAGCATTTAGGTATTATTATTATTATTATTCAAATAGTTTTTTCATCAATCACAAATCAATCAAATTTAAAAAAAAATGTGTGTTCACAAAACACTGCTTTAATACTTTTTTCATATGCAAATTAAAAAAAAAAAAGTGTGCTCAATAAAGCATTTAATACGTTTATATTATATTTATACTCAAATACGTTTTAATATTACTTATTAATTATTATATTAATTATACCTAAAATTTATTTATTCACTTCATTTAAGATAAAATGCAGCTCAGTATATTTAAATAGTTTACCAAATTTTGAAAAAAATGCAGGACGTAATGTTGTCACTCAAACAATTATTAGGTCGTTCAAATATTATGAAGTTTCTCATTTTGTATTTAAGGCAGCTCAAATTGATGTTTGTAAGTTGCTGTTTTATAGATTTCTCGTCGCTCGCAGTCAGTCGCTCACTTAGTAATTCTGTACGCTAAATTAATTATTTTTGACACCTCAAATTTTAATTTACAGTCACTCGTTTGAATACTACCCATTTTATAATTATATTATTTCAATAAACTGCCAATAATATAACTAAGTAGTAACACTACTTAGTTGACATTGATGATTGACAGATGCAAATATCATAAATAACTTCCTCCCAGCAGATGTCTCGTATGCTGCAGAAAGGTGTAATGTATTATGAGCAGTAACAATCGTTAGCTGCATCTCCGATTAATAAAGCATTGTACGTTCTTCTCTTAGATATTGTACGGGATATTAATTGAGAGAACCTTTGTCTGTTATGAGAAAAACTTTACGTCACATTATACCTGCCAATGATAAAACACATCGTATCATTTATTAAGATTTTTTTATCTAGAATTTACTAGCTCATATATGCCTTTTCGACATAGCTATCGACTTGATTCACTTCTTAATTTTACACACATTATAATTATTATTTACTCCAGTTCATTTTGATGAACTCGATAATATGTCTTCAATAACTAAAAAAAAAATTAAAATAAAGCTTAGAAAAATTTTATATGCATGTGCAATGGAGTGGCTGCCGTGCATGTTACGTCAGCAGGTGTTTGAACCCACTTAGGTCACGAATGTTCGAAGGTATAATATAATAACATCTATGGATTTATTAAACTACGTATTTTTGTCGCTGGAGAATGCTTGACCTGGAGGCATGTGGGTAAGAGGGACCTAAAATGTATGTAGGACTCGGGAGCCTTCAGATACTAACGAGACTTAAGAGTAGGGTAAAAGTGAAATAATGTAGATAGGTATACGAGTACATCTATGTATATCTATCTATACATATAATGAAACTGTAGAAGAAACGTCATTATCTCTGTCTTGTGCGTCTTTCACGCAAAAACAATTGGACGAGTTTTGATAAAACTTTTTTTTGTTATATAGGTATTAGTTCACGGTAACATTTAGGCTATAATTTATCAAGGTTATATAGGTTATATAGGTTTATTCACGTTACCATGACAACACGTTTTGAAACAACGGCTCTCGGCTCAACTACTACATAAATTAAAATAATAAATCTGTATAAGAAGTCATTTTTTCTGAGCCTTGTGCGGCTTTCTCGCAAAAATTACTTGATAGATTTTGAAAAAAAAAATTGTTAAATAGGTATTAGGTCCACGGCAACATAATGGATACAATATATCAATATATACAATGTTACAGACGGTATCTCGACTTAAAATTTACTATTGTGGGGCGAAATAACGGATTGACAATTCGGCCACATAACATGACAGGTTACCATGACAACATATTTCCAATAATAACAAGGCAAAGGCTATCGGGTCAACTAGTGCTTTAATAAAATGAAAGGATTAAATAAAATAAAATAAGAGTAACAGAAATGAAGTTCTGCTCTTGGTGTGTCTTCACACCAGCTTCTTGAATGTTGTTTTATGATATTCCTTAGTGCCATAATATGTTCTAGATCAAATAGTTATATTTAAACTTACCCACACAATCTTCAGCAGTACCCACTGTGTATTCCGTTCCATAGAATTTTTTAATTTTTTGAGCTGCTTTCAAAGCTATTTTTTCCTGGAAATATTACGAATTTATATCCTTCGACTAGAAAACTTGTGTTGATTTTAAAATTAGAAACCACCAATTTAAGAAATCGCTGACAAGTAAACTTTGATTTTATTTATTATGATAAATTTAAACAGTAGCAAAGACAAAACAAGTGTTAGTTATTAGCTTTAATTTAATTATAAACATGCAAAATTATACTTTTATTAAAACCATTTGTCACAAAGCCTGTTAAAACATAGACATTAAAAAAATTATAATATATTACTCTAATCTACTCTATTCTATTCTATTTTTTGGAACTGAAAATCATTACCCAACCAAGACCAAGAAAACGTCTTGTGCCAGACAAAAATGTTCTACTTTCTAAGGATCCTGACATTTAATAATTAAAAACACTTACAACTACGTAATAATTATCCTGTTTTTTTTTGGAATTTCCATAAGGAATTATAATATATTGGCCGTAAGTATGGAAAGCAATATAATATTTTAAACGATTGCTCTTCAACTTTACGAAATCTCTCATTGCCTTTGTCTCGGGTTCAGAAAAAGCTCTAGAGCCGCAATATATAGGAGATGATTTATCTTGACTAACGCCACGGGCTAAACATAAAACACAATATTAATATAATTTGTGTATGTAGGAGCACAATAAGTTGATCATTATGCTATTTATGGAAAGATTTGTATGTATGTAATGAATAGGCTCCGAAACTACTAAACCGATTTCAAAAATTCTTTTACCATTTTAAAGCTACATTATCGCAGATAAGGATATGCTATTTTTTACTGATCCCCAGGGCTATGCCTTACTGCCTTGAGGGGAGAGGCTAGACTGAGAGCAGCTCAACTGAAGGGTCCTCCACACGTCTCTTTGAATCAGCAGACGGCGTCGTAGATTGACGCGATTGGATTGAGAGAAGACTGGCGGGTCCGATTCGGACGCACTGGGAGCGTGCTCGTTTGGAGTACTTTGGCCATTGGTCAGTCTGGTAACTTGAGTTCCGACGACTTAGTAGGTAGGTATTGTTCAGAGACAGCCGCACAATTTCCAAGGACAAGAAGTCTGGCCTTATCGCCGAGGCTAGCCAGCCAGATCTGATACCCTACAATTACAGCGCCTGAAGGTATACCCAGGGATTTAGTCGGTATTGCACTAAGTGTAGAATTCTTCTTTACCTCGTATATTTTCTATTACTCTGTTAACTTTTTATAAGTCATAAATATATCTATTAACTAAGCAGTATTTACAATATTTGAAATAATTCAGTAGATTCCTGCTCACGCACTCTTCATCTCCTGCGTTTTCTGGACTATATGACTACTTTTATTATTATAATAAACATAAGTATTTTTTTTATTTCGTTAGTAATACGAATATCTACTTTTTAGCATAGATTGTGTTGATACGTTAACTTCATTCGCCCTGCAGGAGGTCAACATATAAGCTCAAACATTAATGGTGCGCATAAATTGGGTGTAGATAGTCGCCTAATGGCTCCGATTTCTTGCGATGTCACTTCTTGTGCAATGTTTACTTACACGTGTATATAATAGCATCATAATGTTTCTGTCAATTTACATAAAATATTTTTAATTGTACTTACTACCAAATGCATAATCAAAATTTCTGTTAAGATCCACATCTCTTTTGTTTTTTCGAAACATTCGATCCTGGAAAGTCATTAGTAAAATCTTTGTATTTCAGACAATGTAGGCCATTGAGATGTCATTAAATATTGGTCAACGTTAAGTATAATCCCGCCAAACACATTTTAAAAAAAACTAGCCATGTCTCCATCGAGCTGCTTGTTTACCTCTAAAAAGTAATGAAATCTAAACAAAGTCGTGTCAAGTCTAAAGTTCCTTACTGCGATTTCTTTATATTGTCCGCGTATTTCCCACGTTTCTACAAAGACTCAAGATTCTTTATACGTTATTGGTTACAAGTCAACGGTCAAGTCGCACAACATTAACTTATTAATAAAGAAATCGCAGTAAGGAACCTTAGACTTGGCACGACTTTGTCTAGATTTCATCACTTTTTTGACAAAAACAAGCATCTCCATCGAGACTTCGCTAGTTTTAGTAGGATTTCACTTTTTTTAAGTAAACGTTTGACACACACATGTGCCCATGCGCACATATCGCTCATTGAAAAGAAAAGGGCCACAAATCGAAAGTCGTAAATTTTACAGGACGGCCAATACAAAATTTGAAGACGATTTTTTTTTAAATTTCATGTTTTTTTTATTTATTGAAAAAGTTAAACGTATTCGTATTTACGTATTCTATTGTTTAAAAATAATAGTATTTATACATCTGTTACCCATAAAGCTAAAAATACACCAAAGTCCCTATTCTTTTCCCAATTTGGATATTATTCATAAAATTTATGTCAAAAAAAATCTTAATCTTTAAAAATAAATGTTTTATTTATATCTTTCTTGAAAATATTTTATTTTAAAAGTATTATATTACTAATATCAATCATGTAAACATTAACACAATTTAAAATCTTTTTCAAAAACTATAAAAATCGTACATTATAATTGTGGCAGGGTAACGAAAATTAGTAAATCAAATTTTATTCTAAATTTAACAATTTAAAAACTTCAAATATGCCAGTTTGTTGAATTATATTCATTATGTATAATCACAAATTCAACAACCACATCCCTTATCTCACGAAATATGAGAACAATTGTAAAGAAGTAACAAAATCAACGACGATTTATATAAAAACTGTTAACAATATGCAATAGTTTTATAAGATTACAACCAGACATTAGTATCTAAGGCCCTTTATAATTTAACTGTCCTATATTAATAATAATAATGTTATAAAAAATATAAATTTGTTACTATTTAGGTATAATATTTTTCTTAATTACTTTAAATTTGTAAGTCAATAAGCTTTAATGAGTAAAATAAAAAACGGGGTAAAAGTTTTTTATTTCACTTATTTTAAGTTCATGTTATGCTTTTCTTGGAAATTAATTTGTAGTCTTATTTTTTCTCAATGTGACTACCAACCTGAACTCTTAATCGACAATAAGCTGGCCTGGTACGTATATAAGTGATGATTTTAAAGCGTTACAATTTAGAAATATGCCTTAGAATTAACGAGTGAGCAGCGTCTCCTTCATCTAACGCGTGGCCTATTATTACAAACTAGTGAACCCGACAGACGTCGTCTTCTCATTGACTTGAAAATATGTTATCATGGTAACGTGTAATATTATGTGGCCGAATTGTCAATCCGATCAAAATTTCGCCCTACAATAGTGTATTTCAAGGCATCAAAATACGTCCGTTTTTTTCATGAAAGCCGCTCTAGTCACAGATAAAATAACGTCTTCTACAGTCTATAGAGTAAAATTCACGAGTCTGTAAATATATTATATATTATTACATATATTTACGAAAAAATAGTTGGGAGCGATATTAAAATAGTCTTAAGGCCCGATTTTTCAATCCTAAGATAAAAGATAACCTTAGGAATAAACTATCTCTGTTTCATTTTTATTTCGTGTTTTAGTGCGATGGCAATAATTTATTCCTAGGGTTAATTTTTATTTGACGATTGAAAAACCCGGCCCTAAGAAGAATAAACTTATCCACTGAATAATCATAGGAAGACTATCTGGGACAAACCAAAACAAAAAGAGAAACGAAAAAAAAACAACAGCATTACAACAAATTGTTTATTAAATTAAAGAATTTATATTTCTTTTACATCAAATAACTACTAGGTAGAATGCGACAAACAACTAACAATAGCACACCTGTGTGTACCTAACACCTAACAATAACACAATTAGTCTTTAAAATAATTTTTCCACAAGAAAACAATCTAAGATAATAATTAATCTATAAAAGTCACTTTAGTACGTCCGAACCGTCCAACAATCGACCAACAAATGAGCCCGATGGCACGCGTCCTGTAGCCTTCTCTCATACCCCGTATGGGGTTCACGTTCGGGGCCTTTGGCTCCCTTTGAGCCCGATGTTCCGTATGTCGCTCCTTTTAATATTCCCCACTCGGTCTAGGTTGCGTGGAAAGTTTATTGTAACAATTATGGGCATCAGTAGTCATGAAAATGGCTCCAATTACTCGTCTGCCCCCTAATACTATAAAAAAAATACTAATAAAAAACAATGTCAAATTCAGAAGAAGCCGTTTCATTTAAGTTTTTCAGATACATGAATAACAATTTAATTGACCAATTTAATTGTCATCCGACAAAAAATGAGCTTCAGATGAAATGTTTGATGTTTGTAGAATTGCTCACAGACTACTTGAATTGGTAGATCAATCAATCGCTTCAATTACTTTTTTTCATGATGTCTTTTTGTTTGCTGCAATAAATTTTAAGACAATCTTCATACCCCAGTTTTGATATGATTGTTACCTTGATTGTCTGCTATGAAATTACTGATTAATAAAATAAAATATCATGAAATAGTTTAATATAATAAAATTAGACATTTTACACAAACAACAGTATAGGTATAGTACTAAAAATTTACTATATCAACGCAACATCATGAAAAAAAGGAACTTTATTTACGCTCGTCAATTTTGTTTGAATAAAGTATAACATAATCATTAGTATTTTCAAACGGTATTTTTTATTATTTTAAACGGTTTTTAAAAGTATTTTTTTTTTATTATCTAAAACGGACAATATCTTTCAAATCTTTCCACTTTAGTTTTCAAAATTAAATAATTAAAGTACTCATAAATCCATGCAAAACGAACGCAAATCCAAAATGGCACTATTATATTGAAAAAAAATCTTCATACATAAACTAATTTGAATGCAAAATGCACAGGTATAAAAATAAGGTACTATTGTATTCTGTAATACTATGATACTTACAGTATTTTTGAATGCCAAATGGACGTATTTTGAAATATGGCAGGCACTCTTGCAGAGAACTTTACTTGCAGATTTCGATCGTTTTTCGTGTTATGGCCGTTTTGAAAGCAAGTGACGTGCGTTGTCGGGTCGCAACTAACAAAATGGCGGTGTTGTACTGAACTTAGCTGACAAAATGGTCCAATGTAAAAAGGACGGTTAGCTGTTTTGGAAAGAATTAATGCAAATTTTATAAGTTTCTTTTTGTATATATTATTATATTATTTAATGGGTTTTCGTATGATTTCTGCAATAAAACGGTTTTGAGATTTTTTTGATTTATGTCCCTTTTCTTTTCAATGAGCGATATATGTGTGCATATGGGCACACGTAGTATAATTATTAGCAAACTCGTTAACTAACCATGATATTTAGGAAATAATTCCATTGTGATATTATAAATCTAATCCCCTTTCAAATGAGTAGGTTCGCAAAATATATTTTGGTCATCTACTTATGCACACGCACACGCACATATACGCACTTATGCACACACTTGCAGATATGTACACACACAGAGAAGCACATACACACACACACACACTTTTTATTTTAAATATGTGATTAAAGCTTAGTCGATGCTGCCTTCTGGTCTTATCCAGATATTCTCAAATAGGGGCCTAAAAATGCGGCGCAATGGTTTCAGTAAAGGATAATACAGCAGTGTTTGCTTCGCGCTAGACTTGTCTGGGGCACTACCGTGTCCCCAGATACTACAGGATTCAAAATTCAACTATATAAAAAATATAGGGCCGCCCTTGTTCTGCACATTTCATGTTAGAAAAAGTATTGCCGACAATTGTCGGATATAGATACAAAATAATTATTTTGTATCTATATCCGACAAACTTTTGTTCACTGAGTCTGTAATATTTTAGTATGGGTAAATAAAGTTATCTGTAATACTCTTTTAATTGACAATAAAAAAATAATAAAAAATATTTTTTTTATTATTAATAAAGCTTTATTACCTACTTATTTTCCTGGTCACTTTACAAAGAAACATAATGTTATGGTATTTTTAATTTGACATGGACATTGACATTGTGTTGGGCATAGTAAAATGGGTAAATAAAACCCTAATCATTACGAAGTATAAAGATTATTTTATACGACCGATATAACGCCATGTCGCTAGGCGGCTGACACCAAGTAGACGTTTATTAAACGTAACTCCGCCTCCCACGCGCACTCAGCACTTCCAGTCCTTTTTACTGTTCGGTGAGTGACCCAGTAAATGATTTTTATTACGTTACGTATACGTTTTATTTAGCAGTCAAGGCCAACTTAAAATATGATAAAGGATATCTTAAAAAATAACTTGCAACAAAGGTATTTTGCAACTTATGGGAGGATTGCACTAACGGAAGTATTTGGTATTTGGCAGGGTCGAAGATTATGTAGGAGAGGAATGCAGATAATGGATGAATATCAGTAGGTATCAGTGGAATTGTGATATAATAGTAACCTGAGAGACCAGGTCATAATGTGCCAAAATAATGTGCAGTTACACATCAACTAAGCCGTCACCTCACGCCCGTGTCACGTGATAGGTTATAGGTTCCAGGTGCTGCCGGATCAAGTCTGCTGAATTCTACAAGCGCTACATTTGTAACGTTAGGTTTATACTGTAACAGACTAACCTCAGTATGTGTATATTCATAACCGTCAGGATTGAGAACAGGAACAAAATTCCACTCAAACTTTGACACTATTGGCCTTAGTGTTTCGTTTGTTAGAACCTCGTTTAATAAATATGTCACAAAAGCCACGCCTAACCATTCTCTCGCGTGTATTCCTCCTTCTATTATGATTCGCGAGCTGCAAAATATTAGCTGACGTAACCCACTTTTTTTTTAGAAATAGTCTATAGGCAATAAATGTAATCTATATATTTATACGTAAAGCAAAAACTTCGGGAACATTTTTACGAAAATTGCGCAGACGAGGGAGTATGAAATTTGGCACACTTATTGTTTAAGTGTAAAAGTGCAAAATGCTTATATTTTTATATTAATAATGTTTATAAAGTAGTTTATTTTAGTAAGTAAAACTTTACACACTCTACCATGCATTTGACACATTGATATTTTATAAGACACACGTAATTAATGATGAAGATTCTATGTTTTTGCACGCTTTCGCAAATATTGAAAATTTTACATAATGTTTAGTTTTAGTTAAAAAAAAGTTTTACTTAAATCGCGTTTCGATCTTTGACGGATCAATTGAAATAATTATAATAAAATTTATATTTACCTTCTCGGATTCTTTCCAACCACCCTTGCAGCAAGTATTTCCCTACGTTCATAGCTATTACCGATATTGGTTATTTCCATTCTTTTTGGATATTTTGCGCTTAAATCTCTCATCCACTTGTAAATGTCATCAAGACGAAAAAAGGCATTCCAGTTAAAAGATGTGGTTTTACTCCTTATGTACGTCTCTACAATCTGCTCATCGAATACGCTAAAAATGTTGCAGAAAAAACAACAATAGTTTTTTTTTTTTTTTTTTATGGTATAGCGAGGCAAACGAGCAGTTGTAGCCATTTTCATGACTACCGACGCCCATAGACATCGGCATATAGACTATACAGATGCGCTGCCCCCCTTTCTCCTCCCACCTCCATGGGCCACCGGCTACTTACACACCGCACGAAATGCGACAGCACAGCTGTCACTTCACGCCGGTCTCGTGTAAGCGAGAGGTACCTCCCCGGTCGTGCCGGCCCAATTCGGCTGCATGCAAGCATGCAGCGTGGCACTACCTCTTACTAATAGTCATTGGAATTGGGAAAAACGGGTATTCGTAGTTTTGCGTCACTATCGACGCTCATTAAAATCTACATAATCGGGCTATGCCCATAAATATAGTTTTAAAATTTTTCTTCAAATATTGACGACAGCAAAATATTGAACAGTTTGTACAGTACAATTTGGAACAAAGGGATTTTTTTTATGGTATAGGAGGGCAAACGAGCAGTCGGAGCCATTTTCATGGCTACCGACGCCCACAGACATCCGCATAGAGACTATACAGATGCGCTGCCCTCCTTTCTCCTCCCACCGCACGAAACGCGACAGCACAGCTGTCACTTTACCCCGGTCTTGTGTAAGCGAGAGGTACGTCCCCGGTCGTGCCGGCCCAAATCGGCTGCATGCAAGCATGCAGTGTGGCACTACCTCTTACTTCTTACTCTTACTTAGGGATATGATGATGTTCCAGTTGCTGTGACGACCGTCATATTAGTCAGTTTTGCTTTATTTTAACTGTTAGAACAGGCCAAAATCTATATCTATACTATATAATAAATCTGTAGAAGGATCAATTCACCTAACTGCTCGTTTGCCTCCTATAATATAAAAAAAAAATTCGTTGTCATTCGTTCGTCTTATTTTGTCAGATGACTTTATTTCTCTTTATTCTATAGTTATTTGTCTTTCTTTTTTATAATCTTATTTTATTACTAGCTTCCGCCCGCGACTCCGTCCGTGCGGATGTCGGTCTTCGCGTGGATGGATTTATTTTTTTGCTACCTATTTTTCCAGGATAAAAAGTACCCTATTTTATGCCCAGGATAATAAGGTATATTTATACCAAGTTTCATCGAAATTTAACCAATAGTTTTCACGTGATGCCTGAACATACAGACAGACAGACAGACAAAAAATTTTTTAATCGTATATTTGGGTTTGGTATCGATCCAGTAGTAACCCCCTGCTATTTATTTTTTCAATATTTTCGATGTACAGAATTAATCCTTCTACAGATTTATTATATAGTATAGATATAGATATAGATATAGATTATTTTTAGTTCGAGCAACTATTTGATAAGATAAGTTACGTAAACCTTAAAATCTTAGTTAAAAAATACCTACCTAGAAAGACTTACGTAAAATACCTGTTGGTTTTGCAATTGTTATTGGAATAAAATAAAAAATAATTAAACAAAAATTTTGATCCATAGCCGAAAAAAAGACAATAAAATTTGTATAGGTTCGTCAAAACTTGTTTGTAACCAAAAAAGACAGATTATTCTTCACTGTTTGTCAAAAAACCGGCTTAGTGCAAGTTGATTTGTTTGGTTTCTCACTCTCTTATTTTATAAGTTAGAGTGGGCGGGGGGCACTCATTTTTCCACTATGGAAGTGTCTATCTTTCAAATAATTGGTTTCGACGAAAAATGGTTTTAGGAACCCTTATGTCATTTTAAATACCTATTCATAGACACGACTCACATA
>LUGF01052864.1:477-11575 GCA_001625245.1 Calycopis cecrops | reverse complement strand
TCGGAGCAATAGTTCAGCCACAGAACTTTTTTAAAGTTTTTTCTCACTTCGTACTTCGTACTTCGTTTGAAAAAAGTATTTTCTTATACTCGTCGTAAACTTATTTTTCATAGTTTTGGATTAACTGTGTGCACATATAGTATATGAGGTTTAATTTAATGCCTCTCGCTTGTATCAACCTTGTATAATGTGTAGTAGATGCTTAATATGATTTAAGTTTCGATTTGCTGGTTGTCATTATATTACATGTCACACAACTCTCTAACTACCACGTCGTAAAAATGATCGTAATTTTCATCTTGAATAGTTGTGATAAAATTTAATTACCTTAGTTTATATCAAGGATTGAAGCTATAAAAGACTTCTCAGAACAGGAAACATCACGTCTATTCGCTTTTCAATTAATTGTGTTTCTGTTCTTCGTAACTGGCAGCTTTTGTCCAATTCCAAGAAATCTACAGTAAAGTGAATTTAAATATAAAGTGATTTACTTTGAAGTTGGTTACACGTAGTCGTACAGAGTAAACATACGTGTTATGTTACGTGAATTTTCATGCAATCTCAAGTTGCCGTGAAAGCATATACATAGAAGCAAGTATATACAGAGCATTCTGTCTATATGGACCGTGTACGAAATGAAGGGAAAATTGTATTCTCTGTCTACGGGAAAATCATTTGAACTGTCATATCATGCGCCTTAGCGTCAGATTTAGACATGAAACGAGTAAAATTTAAAAATGACAGTGACAAAGAACTACTTGGACTTATAGTTCGACCACGAAAATAAGTTACATCGGCATTCATCGTTGACACAGAAGAGTGCATATTAGGCCGATCTAATCCGATTTATAACTTCAATTCAATAAAAACCTTATTACCCAACTCATAAGGCTTAAAATATAACAAGACGTGAGCTCATGCTATCTCGCTCGCGACATCTCTGCTGCATGACTTTTGACGTTTGTGTGAATGACTATGAAAATGCCTATGAAAGCTGAACTTGGGCTAAGCAACAGACAAGACAAGCGAATGCCAATAGAGCCAGCTCTCATTTCACCAATGGCGAGTGAAGAATTTCCCGTGCAAAAATATTGCCTGGTGATTGGCTGAAATAATTTCGCGCCTTTTAAAAAAATGTATACTGCGCAGGTACATCGGTGTAACTTATTTCTGTGGTACAATAATACGTGCTAAGTAAATTAATATTAATGAAAAGTGCACGCGTCCACCACTAGATAGCGTGACTGTCTAGACGCATATTTCTTATACTCGTTTATATTTTATGTTGGTTATCATGGTTAGCAGTAATGTTAATAAGTAATGTTACACTTATGTGGATGTTACAACGTTATAGTGAATCCATTTAGGTGTAACTTGAAGTTGTACCGTCTGGGCACAGGGCCGTATTAGGCAAACTCGTGGCAGTTGAAATATTCTCTTATGAGTTTATTATTATCAAGGATACTTTTTTGTTAGTGATTAATTGCACATTGACTACAATAGTTCCTGTAAGTCTTCGCGCCATTTTAGCAAAAGGTAATTTCTAAGTTGTTAAGTGCCTAATCCGGCCCTGCGCGGGTGCGGCCCGTGAGTCAGCGGCGGCCCCATGAAACGTTTAGCACCGGTCGATCCGTCTGTACGTCAACGTGCAACGTGACAATGAACTCGGGCCCTGATCATACCTGGTGTTAATTGGCTGAGCCCTCGCCCGCTTCAAAGTTGAACATCATTTTATCTCGGATCGTCTCCATTCTTTTAGTTTTTTTTATTTTAAAAAAATTCCTCGATTATAAGTAAATTGATTTCAAGTGACCATAATTTATAGAACGACTAGCTGCCCAACAGATTTGTGAATCTAAACCACTCTTAAATCGCCTTCTTCAAACGCAAAAAATTTCGTCAAAATCGGTCCAGCTATTTAGGGGGAGTTCAGTGACATACACACGCACACAAGATATTTATATACATAGACTAAATCAAAAGTATTAGTCTATCCCTACTAATATTATAAATGCGAATGTAAGTTTGTTTGTTACCCTTTCACGCGAAAACTGCTCAACCGATCATCATGAAATTTTGTACACATGTTCTTGGAGGTATTAGAAGTAACATAGGATAGCTTTTATCCCGAAAAAATGTTCCTGAGGGATGCCATGGAATGATTTTCCACGATATCGAAATTTACGCGGGCGAAGCCGCGGGACGCAGCTAGTGTTTATATATAATAAGATTTGTCAAAATTAGCACATCCGACTACTTAAAGCCTTGCTTCTGAACTTGCTTCAAAAAGGAGTGAAGCATTTTAATAATACTTTATTCGTTCGGAAGGGTATGGGGGTATCGGTTGGGTTCACTTTGAAGTTGGTCCCATTGTCGAGTTTCAAGTCCCATGCCACCTTATCATCTTAGATAATACAGAAGTCGAAGGCTAGGTGTGTTTTTTGTTCAAATACTTTCTTATTCGCTTATTTTTAAGTGTACGAGTCAAGATCTAATGGAATGGAGATACAGATAACTTAAGGGATACCAAGGGGTACCCCCAAATTATATAAGCATGTACATGTTTTGTGTTACTTTCTTTAGTGTTTCTTAAGTTTCTTTAGTCAACAGGACATTTAAGTAATTCGAAATTCTATTTTTTATTCTGAAAAAAAATATCAAATTGTATCTGCTTTTCACGATACACTTTTTTTTCAAATAATATCTTCTTTCCTGAGGCAGTCGTCTCTTGGGCATTATAATCTGATAATGGAACGCAAAGCAAAGCGAAGGCCACCCATCAAACTTTATGAGCATACGTGCTTTTTATACATTACTATTTTTTTCGGACACATACATAGGTACGGTGGTCAATACTTTATGTCATTAAACTGACAATGAAATTAGCTCGTTTTAAAGGGTTGTAAGCGACGATATCCAATCGTAAATACATTAAATTATTATTTATTTATTTGAATTTACATTTATTGCACATACAGAAAAACCAAAGCGCACAATAAACAGACATTGCATGTTATGACAATTACTTAACCAACAAAGCTTTTTTATTGCATAGGGAGCAAACGAGCAGTCGACGCCATATAAAGTTATAATTTTTTCAGTAATGATTTCAAGGGGATCCGTATCCAACAGCAAGACGGTAAGTAACAACATCATATTGAGTCCCGGCAAATTTTCACTTAAACTTTTCACTTTTCCGGCCTCGAACATAACGTAGTCATGACAGTAATGGCGGACAAGTAAAGAGTTTTAAGTGCATTAACGGAGAATAGAACCCGCGTACCGGTTAGTTAATGATGATGTAAAAGGGGTAGCCGTAACGACCAGGTGCGCAGAAGCTCTCGGAGCTCTCTCGGAGTCGCGCGCGGAGTTCACGAGGCGGCTGACTGTGAGATGAGCACCGCTTATCTCTTATTCACGTGGAAAGCATTTTTAATAATCTCAGCTGAGTTGTGTGCAACACTAGTTGATAACCGCGACTTTGTTTGAAAATATGCTTTCTTTAGTTTTAAATTAATGTTTTATAAGTTATACTTTGTTTTGTTAAAGTTGCAAGGGGGTAAATAAACAGTCCGATCTTGGCACCCATGTAGCAGTTGGAGTCTAATAGAAAGTAACTGCATTTGCCTTTAAGGGACTTGTGTCTGTAATTTTCAAAATAACTATTTAATTCACTTTTGTTGTATACACGCTGATTTTACAGACGTTTTTGGAGCGAAGCAAAAGGGAAATCCATTGTAATGTTAAAATACAACCCAAAATATCTCCGTTAGGATATAGTTTAGAGATAAGTTTGCATTATAGTTTTGGATTAACACATTTTCTTTCATCAAAGCTTAGTTTCATTACTGTTCGCGTACGGTAATGAAACTAAGCATGTTTAAAATCACAGCACTTTTCCCATATCCCCTTTCAATCGAATGACATTAATTTCAAAGTTTAAATGGTATATTTAAAATGGAAATCCATTTTGGTTTGAATTGGTATGTTTGTTTATTTGTGTCCGCACATTATTCTGTTATCACACAGAACTATTTAAATTACATCCATAGATATCCTTGCACACACTGTAACCTGTTATGAAAAGTACTATTACGAATTTATCAAACACTTTTGCGGTCATTATTGCTTTGCACTAAATATGAGGTAGTGCACACTGCATGCTTGAAAGCAGTCGTATCCGGCCGGCACGACCGGGGAGGTACCTCTCGCTTACACGAGACCGGCGTAATGTGACAGCTGGCTATCGCGTTTCGTGAGGTGTGTAAGTATCCGGTGGCTCATAGAGGTGGGAGGAGAAAGGAAGGTAGCGCATCTATATAGCATCTATGCGGGTGTCTATGGGCGTCGGTGGTAATGAAAAAGGCTCCAACTGCTCGTATGCCCCCTATACCATTAAAAAAAATCTGACATGCAGTATCGCGCGATTTCGTTTCGTGTGAAACAATAAGTGCCAACACGATGCAGATGCTCAAATATGTGGTCTATTTGCATGTTGTCTGATGGGGCGGTTAATTAAATATCATTAAAATCAATGACGGTTGAATGAACATTCGGTGAATAGAAAAATTTAACTAGCGTAACAGTGAATGGTACGAGTACGAGATGGCTAAATGGAGAGCGTAGATGAGGAGAAATAACGTTAGTCTCCGTGCATTACAATATGTAAATCTTGTTCATGACATTCCCGCCGTACTGAGTACAGCCTGTTGTCGCGAGGCGCCATTCAAACACACAACAATATTCATACACTCATCCATCACTTCGTGAAGTGTTTGCTCGTCTGCCCCTAAACATACACAACACAACATACACGATAGCATATTTACGAGATTGAATTAATTGAATTAAATTGAATCTTAGGCTGTGGAAATTTCATGTTCAAACCGGCGGTAAGCTACTTAATTATCGTTGTAACATAATTTTATACCTAATTTATATCTAGTATAGCATAGATACCTATACTCTTTTTATTATTAGCATAAATATAGAATCGTAAAATTATGTTTAAACAGTATTGCGGTAATAACTTTAGTGAGATTCAGTTTATAACTTTATTCAGGAATCTTCGAACATACTGGTGGTACAAATGGTTTATTTATGGTCCAGATAAAAAAATCTTAATTTTTCAGAGTAACTTAACGTAACGTTAACGTATCCTTGACAACAACTTCTCAAAATAAAAAATACTCTATTTGCTATCATTTCTCTCGAAATCTCCAACCAAATCAATAGGGGTATAATTTAGTTATGTTATGTCCACTAGGGACCTCAAAATTTGATCTTTAGTTTGAACATGCTTACATAATATTAGGCTGAATGCCTCGTGGTCTACGAAGCAGTCAAGTGTAATAATGTTATCACAAACAAACACTTGTATATTCGTGAACGTTGTAACAGTTTGCGGGGAAATCAGGGAACGAGTGTGAAGTATGAGCGCCACATATCAGAGTTGGCGGGGGCCCAAGCGGCCTGCCACCGTGCGGCCGAGGGCGATATGGGGGCATTAGTGGTTTAGGGTTTGAAATAGAAGTGAAAATGTTAGGCATAGACTTTGGAAGCGAAAGTCTGAAAGATAGTGCTATACATTGTAGCCAAATTCCGTACTGTCCGTACCGTCGCTAACCTGACACCATCGTAAAGTGAAAATGACACTGACGCGTTTCGTGCGCCGTGTAAGTAATGTAGCATGATAGCTAAAGATATATCTTACCTTACGGCCTCAAAACCATACAACATTGCAGCCGAAATGCGTAGGGTCGCCAGTGTGTGTATCTGTGTATGTGTAGATAAAAATAAATATATATGTATATTATAAAATTAAAAAATACCGGGATATTTAGATTACCGTCGGAACCTAAAAAATAACTATTAAGTACTATTTCATTTTGATAGTATTGTGAATTACAAAATAAATATTTAAAGGCGGATCAATTATTCTGTGACTTTTAAATAACTGTATTATCGGAACACTTTATCTTCTTTTAGGACTCGGAATATCGCACAAAATGTCCGGACAATCCCAAGAAATCCCGCCAATCTGGCAACCTTAGCACGACCGTGGAGATGCCCGCGCTCACATACATCACCGTGAAGTGACAATTATACTGTGACGATTCGTGTGGATTTGAGCTTCCGATGGCACATTGAAAGTGAGGTAACAAAGAGAGCAACAAAAACATGTTACAGGTTTACATTACATTTCGAAATTATTGTCACAAGGTGCGAATTTAGTCAAGGGCACATCGATCTATCTCCCTTGAATTGAATTATATCCCGGACCTCTGTTACGTCATTAGCGAGACCCCGGGTATCGGCACTGCGGGTCACTGGTCAGGGGCTCACTGATATGCAAAGTAATAAAACAGAGATTTAAGATAACGTTTTATAGGCGGGATTACACACGAGCAGTTTTGAAATTAATTACTGTCAAAATTACCTGTGTAGCCTCATTTCGGTGATACCTCTATGAATTTATAGATGATTCTTAATATTGGTAGTTTAGGAGGGTATTTCGAATTTATAACGGACCACGCAATTTTAAAGACGATGTCAGTCACATTGTAGCATAGCTGCAGCCGGATCTGGAGACCGTGGAGGTACCTCTCACCTCTCTCTCACATACCGCCTCAAAAGGAACGATTACGGTATTGGGTTTAGTGCGGCTTACGAGTAGCCAGTGATCAGTTGCGGGGGTGGGGCGAGGGGGGCAACGCATCTGCGTGGCCGGTAACCGTGGAGATGGTAACGGGCGTGAGTTATCAGCAACGAGTTTAAACTGTTGATGCTCGACATGCTTTGAACTCATTTGTATCCAATACGAAAAATAATGTTGTCACATCGAAATATATCTACTAACGGAAAATTTACTTAATTCTTGTTAAATGTAATAATGAATAAAACAGTGGCTCTATATTGATGCTTAAATATTAAATCAGTACGACGTACCAAGACTATGACAAAATAACTCACACTTAGTTGATTGAAACCTCATAATACTAAAATACATTTATAATGTATTGAAACGAAATAACTTTAAACTCTGAATCTCTGGGGGCGGCTTCCCTGGTCTTTTCATCCGCCCCGGATCTTCCGGACCGGGATGCTTTTCAATACCACCGCTATTATATACGAGACAAATATTCCAAAATATAAAAGTTAAGGTCCATTCTTATACTTATCATTATAAAGAGAATTTCTTTGTGCTTGGAATGCTTTTAGAATTGAATGTCTTTGATTTTTTTGTATTATATCAATCTGCATTGGGCATGGATAATTGTCATCCCATCTTATATAAACAGATCGAAAGAGCCCATCATGCCCAAGCAGATAATTAGGCACTG
Organism: Calycopis cecrops; assembly: GCA_001625245.1. Taxonomy (NCBI): domain Eukaryota; kingdom Metazoa; phylum Arthropoda; class Insecta; order Lepidoptera; family Lycaenidae; genus Calycopis; species Calycopis cecrops. The sequence continues at coordinate 4,232 of LUGF01052864.1, read as the reverse complement.
TTAGATTATTATAGAAATCTATCTGAGATAGTCCGTTAAAGGAATCTTAGGTTTTGTTATTAATTACGTCAAATAAGTCCCAAGTAGATTAAAACTCTAGCCGCGAAAAGCATTTCTAAAATATATATTTACTTTAATAAGCAATATGTCATTATTAAATTATAATTTTAAAAATCCATTCACATAGCACCCGTCAATCTAAATAGTCGGAGGGCGCCACTGTCTATGTGCACACAACGCATAGACAATGCTGCCCTCTCGGTTGGACGCGTTCCAATAGCGTGTAGACCGCAGCTGTGCGGCCGCTAATGACGTCATAACTTGATTTGTTGACCTCATAGGACTGTAACGACATGTTGATGTGATATTGATCACTGTACTTTTTAGGACTCTTGGGTTTATTTTTTGCAATGATGTTTCCTGTGAGTTTTGACTGCTAATAATGCGATGAAACTATTGCAGTTAAGATTTTTGAAAATAGATCATGTACTAGCACGAAATCAACAATTTTCAAGGATTTGCCAGATAGTTGAAATTTATTTTTTATTTACAACAGATGCATTATGTTTTTCGCAAAATGTACTACACAATGCACTCGTCGTGGAATAACGTAATCTCGCTTCGCTCGCCCTTAGTAACTGATACATTAACAAACGTCAAAAATATATTATTCTGGAAGTTAAATACGAAGTTAAAACCCTAATAATTGTTTAACTTCTTTCTACAAACTATTTCACGCTCCACCAGCTATTGTGCCAATTAAATAAGAAACATAATAAAACAATCAAAATTTTAGAATAATTCATCGTAGCGGTGCGTCTTATGCATTCCTCAAGAACAAAGGGCAGATAGTGATAGTGCTCCCAATGAGATAATCTTTAGTCCTAGCCCAGAGCCCTTGATGTAGGTCACTGCACTCGGGTCATCTTCGATCTTTTACACGCTCCTATTTGTGTCAGACACTCTTGATATCACTGATATGTTTTAAAGTTATGTGAATGTGCTATGCAATGATAATAGCATCCATTCTGACTGTCAAAAGAAATTGGTCGTACGCCTTTTGGTGGTTTACGTATTATTTAGGGAATTAACGATTATGTGCAATGCTATATGACGCGATATAAAAGCTTAATAACCATTAACCACAAAGGTTACTTATGTTAAACTACCCTTGAGCTCATGGGGCAATAAGACCCACAACAGCGACCTCGTTAGCTTCTGACATTAACCCCCTAATTTTGAGGCTCAAGAACTACTTGAACCATAAAGTAAATGTGCTCGCAAATGGTTGACTAATTTGACTGATCTCGTACAGTCATCTTGACAGTAAAATTTCATTCTTTTAAGAGGCTAGAGGATAAGAGGAGTGGGCTAGTCAAATTCGACCGAAAATCGATGATGATGTTCGACGGCAGATGGGTCACTAAGCCTTTTGAATGTTGTTTAAAAAGACATGGAATCGATTAAACATTGACAACGTATAAAGATCTCCTTACTTTAGGTGGTATGTGTCTATGCCAATAACCGGGTCTACTCCGTCGCGCTATTTATAGTATTAGCCTAAATTGACGAGTTCATTAACAAACTAACTTACGAGAATAAAGTTAAAAAGTTCGAGTACAACTCGAAATTTCGAGAGTTCCTTACAAAGAAGTTCGTGGGTTAGAACTTATAACGACAACAAAGTGATCTTACAAATGGTCAGTTCTTCTTTCCCTTTGAGTTACGGAAACCTAAAAGCCATTAATATTTTCAAAGCACTGCACCTTTTAAGTCTAGTTTTATACTGAAATAAATGCATAGCAGCTGAGTATTGTTCGGAGGCGGTTGGTTCACAATGATGCACCGCTAACGACTGCCACGGTGGCGCTGATAAGGTCCTATGCTGCATCTCGGAGAGCTTCGATTAATTTTATCTCCATATTATAAGTTTTAACGAACAATCCACTTGAAAATTATGTAAGCTATCTTCTGGGATGCGGTTTACATTAATTTTGCATTATCTTGTTCAACATGAAATTGCACTCTCGATGGTATTTTTTCGTAGTGAAAGATATATTATATTTATAGTTTGTTTGTTAAAAGATAATACACGTGAAAGTCTTCACTTTGCTATGACTCATTTTTAAGTTATCTATGATGACAAAATATTTTTATTTTGATTATTATTCATTTTATTTTAAGCAATTCTAAGCATTACCTCTTACAAAACTTATTTTGGTATAATTGTCAATTGATGAGATGCCAATCTTACCATTCTATAGCGATACGTAGGTACATTCTAAATCGATGAGCGAAAGTATAGTTATTACATGACCCGAGTGACAAATAATAAGTCATGCCATGCTTACCTTGTGATGAGTGCCTCCCTCACTATGCAGGAAAAAGTCTTACTCCAGAAAATATCTGTTTTATTATTTTCCACAGCACAACTTTCAAACTCCAAACCCCAGACGGCAAATCTAATTTCCATCGGGTCCACACGAATCCACACACAAACAACTGAAGAGCGATATTTTCCCGCCTTCATTAGCGATGGAATCGTTTTTGTTCAATCCGTCCGCGGGAGTTATGGCCGAAATACACAACTTAGAGAACAATAAATTATAATATTGTTTGTGGGAGAAGCAGGCTTTCGAATATCGGATATTTCCAATAAACAGCATCCAGTTTTTATGTGCCTCTTGAGACGCGGCCGGGTCTCGTGAGCGAGGTCCCTCGTCATACCGGATCAATTCGACTGCGATTTAGCATGGCACTACCTCTTACTAAGCTGCGAATGCAAGAATGTGACTAGTTATTTACCAAAATATTTCTCGTTCACTCTTCATTGCAGCCGAATTGGGCCGCCACGGCCGGAGAGGTAACAGTTATACGCTTACACTATACGGGCGTGAAGTGACAGCTGAGCTTCGCGTTTCGTATACCCGTGGAATGGGACGGAGAAGGGCAACGCATCTGTATAACTTCTATGCGGATGTCTGTAGGTGTGAGTCATAGAACGCGCTCCGACTGCTTATTTGTCCTCTTATACTATAAAAAATACCACTAAAATTTGAAAATAAATTTGTCAATCCAACAACATGGTACCCACAGAGACGTCACAGAAGTTCTGCGAGACATCGTTCAAATGTAATCAGTCGGGAGCACATGTAGCATGTCGCGTTACAATAATTACATCCGAACACACCGAGCAATCTCAGGAGAGGGATCTAATGGTACCGGCTCCCGTGTCAAAATTAAAAAACGGAAACACACGGCCGGAAATTACGCGCGCAAACGACGAGACGAGCGAGAGAGAGAGGTACGTTTTTGTTATAGGCTGCATTGCAACCAAAGTGGGCGGTGAGGCACCTCACGCTCACACGAAACGACGTAAAGTGATAGATGTGCTGTGACGTCAGCTGTGCTATCAGAATGTCCACCTTGGGCGGTAAAATAATCTTGTCGCCGTAATAAACACTTACTTTTACTTCCAAATCTAAAGCATGCTAAGCAAGTTGGATAGCTGTAATGTGATAGACTGCATAGAAGTGCCAGAACGCCTCAGGGATGCGGCTTGAAGAGCTTCGGTAGTCAGAAGTTGGAGCATATTCCAACTGCTCATTTGCCTTCATAAGAGTTTCTAGCGAATCACAGACCCGTGTGTTTACAAACGATGTATTCGTCAAGTGTGGGTAGTAATGAATTCGTCTATCGCCACACTCGCGTGCCCCCCGCGCCGCGCTCTCCGCTGACGCCATCGCGCCACCCCC
>LUGF01052851.1:178294-199807 GCA_001625245.1 Calycopis cecrops | reverse complement strand
GTCCGCTCACATACCCGCCCGAAGACAACCCTGGGTGGTCGCGTTGGCCATTTGCGTTGGCGCACAGCACTCTCAAATGGCACCCACCGCAAATTGGACACGGGTGCGTGTCGGGGCAGGCGCGCTGATAGTGGTCCCCTAGGCAGAAGAAGCACCAGCCTCGTGCCTGTGCAATAGCCCATGGAGGTGGAAGAAGAAAGGGGGGCAGCGCATATGTATATTCTCTATACAGATGTCTATGGGCGTCGGTAGTCATGAAAATGGCTACAACTGCTCGTTTGCCCCCTATGCCATAAAAAAAAAATCCGCCTACGAGCGGCCACGTGCAGCTGTAAAAAATCTTGGGCACTGTGCCGTCCGGTGCCCCTGGGAAAAAGGCAGTCCGGTCGCGCAGTCTGCGCGACAGCAAAGCGGGGAGGCGCCCTTGGCCTTGGTGCAGATCGGACGTTGCGCTGTTGGTTGGTGGGCCAGGTTCCTGGAGATCCAATAGGAGTGTCGACCATCACGTCGCCCATGCGACACTCGTTCTCCAGAAACGTCAGGAGCTGATCCAGTGTGCTGCAGCTGCGATATCTCATCCCTAATGTGCCCCTGTTCAAATCGTGCCCTCAAGGAAACAGGCAGCCGTTTAAGTACGATATGTACCAACAGGTAGGACCACTGGTCTACCGGTAGTCCTAGACGGCTCAAAGCATTGGTGGCGATTTGGAGGGGATTGAGGAGCTCAGTCCTCAAGGAGGCGGTAGTGCTCACCACAGGCAACTCCAAAATCTGGTCGATGTGGGCATCGGCCAGACAGCGCTGGTTTTGGTAGCGCTTGGTGAGCAAAGAGCTTTTTTTTTTCTTCTACCCGCAGAGTAATCGACAACATAGTCTCCGTAAATAAAAGTATTTAAAAATAGTTATTGTGAGTTAAAGTTAATAAAACGCATTGAATTACAATCTATATATTCCAAATAATAAGTGCAAACGTTATACCTCAAAATAAATCAACGTGTACAAGAACCAAGTGAAACAAAAATACCAACGAACTTTTACGATTTGACAAGTGTACAATACATATTTAAAACCAATAAACTAGTGATAATTTACTCATTATAGTACATTATAAATCCAATACTAAGTGTAAATTGTGCAAATAGTGACTATAACTCAGTGTTCGATGTTTTCAATGGGACTTGCATCTCCCCGTACTTTATAGACCACTGACACTGCGCCAAATACTTAAAATCGAAGCATAATATACGTTCTCAATTTTCAATCTCATCTGTTAAGTGTAACTGGTCCAACGGTTCGAGGGCCTTGCTGGGCAACCGTTGACTCGAGTTCGATCCCCGACAGCGAACGTAATTTTATGGACAATTTTCGATTTATTAAGCTCATTCAATAATATACCGGGTGTTCCAGACCACCCGTCCAGGCTGATTATTTCGAAAAGTAAAATTTTTTTTTATCGGAGATTATTTTTGTTTTTGTTTTGCTTTTGAACTAATTCTGTTTTGTTTTTGTTTTTATTCATGGTTCTAGTTTTGTTTTTGTTTTTATTTTTGTTTTTGACTTTGATTTTTGTCAAAATCAAAGAGAATCGTTTTTTGTCGATTGCAGCGCCATCTATGGCGAATCAAAAAAAATGTTCCAGACAAAATGTTTGTCTTTTTTCATGACAAATCTGAACCTGCAAAAAAAAATATGGGTTTCCATTTGAATTTTTAAAGTTGCACCCCCTACCCCTAACAGGGGGTTGGGGGTAAGGGGTGTTTTTGGTATGATTTGATAGAGTTTCAAAAAATATTTGACACGTATTTTTTTGTTTTGATTTTTTTTTGAAACTTTTCGAAATAATCAGCCTGGACGGGTGGTCTGGAACACCCGGTATACAAAATGAATACTAAAAATAAAGACACGGTGTGTGGCGGATGTCGAAACATTATTGTGTCAAAAAATCGGGAATTCCTACAATGTTGCAAATGTGAATGCAGTTATGATTTGTTGTGCGCCAATATTCAGGTAGCGCGGTACCAGAGGATGTCAAACGAAACTAAGAATTCGTGGATCTGTCCGGCGTGTAAAACCAAAATACCTAAGGGTGACAATAGTCTAACACCCATTAAAAATGCTCACTCGCATGAGGAATTAACTCAATCTGTTGAGCCATACATTACGATGCGTAAAAAACGTACTCAAGCGCCATTACCCGTTTCCACTGGTACAGCGGCTCCCTCTAACGATCCCAATCAACCATCAACATCAAGTGACTATTGCATTAATCACAATATTCTAGCTGTTATAAGGCAAGAGATAAAATATTCGATAAACGAATCTATGAAAACATTGTTTGAATCCACTTTTGAATCGAAATTCGAATCTTTAAGGAACGAATTATTAATTTTGAAGGATCTTAAAAAAACAATGGAATATTTGAGTGACGACTATGACCGTATTAAGAATGAACTGACAAACACTAAGGAAACTGTAACTGCGTTAAAAAAAGATAACATCAATTTACAAACTACAGTTCATGACTTATCTGCTCGCTTAAACTTAATCGAACTACATAATCGCGAAAACAACGTAGAAGTGAACGGAATTCCTGAAAATAAATCTGAAAAGTTACCTCTTGTGCTCAATCAACTCTGTTCTGTAGTGTCTTGTCCCCTAGAAACAAATGATCTCATTTCTTGTTCGAGAGTAAGAAAAATTTATGAAAAATCTAACAGACCTAGGGGCGTAATCTTTAAGCTAAGGAGTACACACACTAGGGACAGCATTATCGCCGCCGTTGCGGAATTTAACAAAAAGAACTCAAAGGAAAAATTGAACTCTTCTCACCTGGGTTACGGCAGTAATAGAAATCGCATCTTCGTGTCGGAACATCTCTCACCATACTATAAAAATCTTCACGCACAAACGCGTGCGATAGCCAAAGATAAAAATACAAAATATGTATGGATTAGAAACGGACTTATCTTAATAAGGAAAGACGACAAGTCACCGCTATCCATATAAAAAGTCATGACACCCTAATAAAGCTATAAAGTGACCACGATTAAATTCTAAACAAGACCGTGATTACTATAATAAAATTCAACGTTTGTTACCAAAACTTTAGAGGTATGAAAACCAAACTAAATGACATTAGACTTAATACCTTACAACATAATTATGACAGAATCGTAGCCACAGAAACCTGGTTGGATGATGGCATAAATGACAGCGAACTTTTTACAAATGCCTACACTATTTATAGACGAGACCGTAACTCAACCCGCTTATCAGGAAAATCTGGCGGAGGCACACTTATTGCTGTATCCAGGAAACTAACATCAAGACGTATGATAGACTTTGAGAGTGAATTTGAGGATTTATGGGTAGCTGTTAAAATGAAAACAAATGGAAGAGTAAAGGACGTTTTATTGTGTGCGCTCTATAATTCCCCACCAGTTACGTCACAAAATCTTGACTCTGTCTTGGACAACATAACTTCAGTTTTAAACACACATGTTACTGAGACGATAATTTTTGGAGATTTTAATCTGGGCTTTATTGATTGGAATAGCACGACTGACAGTACTCAGCTATATCCAAGCAATTACCACACTGGCTTAGGATTCTCTTTGGTTGATTTTCTATCTCACAACGATCTAAAACAATTTAACAACGTGAAGAATTATAACAATAAAATTTTAGATTTAGTATTAAGTAATTTACCGGACATTAAAGTCAGCTCTGTTGATTGTGATCCCTTGAGCAAACTTGAAATACATCACCCTGCTTTAATTGTAAATATTTCAATCGATCCAGTCATAACACTTGAGAAAAGTTGTTATGCTAATTATAATTTTCGCAACGCTGACTACAACCTAATTAATAAAGAATTAAAAAATATAAGATGGGAGGAAGAATTATCCAAGCTAGATGATGTCAATGATATGGTTTCTAAATTTTATAGCTTTATTAACACTATAATAAAAAAACACGTACCTCTCCATCGAAGAATCCTTACTAATACTAAGACACCTTCTTGGTATTCTTCCTCGCTACTTAGAATGATATCTGAAAAGGAAAAGCTAAGAAAAAACGTTAAATTGCGTAATAATCCTAGAGATGTCTATGAGTTAAAACTGGCAAGAAAGCGTGTAAAACTACTTACAAAAGATTGTCACTCAAATTATTTAAATTCAATCGAATCAGAGTTGCCATAAAATCCCCGTAAATTATATTCCTATATCAAACAACAACGCAAAAATTCCACAGACTTACCTCATTCGATGAAATTGGACAATAAATTGGCCAGCTCTGGTCAGGAGATCTGCGACTTATTTGCGGAAAATTTCTCCTCTGTCTATAAAACGGATACGGGGTGCGAGATGGTTGTTGACAAAGATTATTTTCCTCAGTTCTCGCTTAACTCTATTAATGTAGATGAAACAACTATTTATAAAATTCTTAAGTCTTTAGATGTTTATAAGGGTCCTGGATCTGATGGCATAACACGACTTTTTATCAAAATGACTTCTAAAGATCTGACCTTACCACTACTAATTATTTTTAAGAAGTCATTTCAATCATCCGTATTTCCCGATTTATGGAAGTATGCAAATATAATTCCGATTTATAAAAAGGGTGATAAAAACAATGTCCAAAACTACAGACCCATTTCGATTTTGAACATATTCTCAAAGATTCTAGAACGTGTCGTACATCCAGTTTTTAGTTCATATTGTCAAAACTTTATTAAAATTGAACAACATGGTTTTTGTAGTCATAGATCAGCGGTTTCAAATCTCATCAATTACACTTCTTACCTTGCCAAATATATTGATGAAGGATGTCAAGTAGATTCAATATACACGGATTTCTCTAGCGCTTTTGACAAAGTTAATCATAAACTTTTAATAAAAAAACTAAGAAACTACGGAGTGCATGGCGGACTACTACAGTGGTTTCAATCATATTTCCATAATAGAACATAAAAGAGTAACTGCCCATGGCTTCATCTCTAAATCTTATGAAGCTATCTCAGGTGTTCCTCAGGGATCACATTTAGGTCCTATTCTCTTTCTCGTATTTGTAAACGATCTCACTGAAAATCTACGATACACTAACTGTGCATTGTTTGCCGATGACTGCAAGTTATATAAAGTGGTAAAAAATATTGACGATGCTATATTAATACAGAAAGACCTAGACTCAGTTTTTAATTGGTGTCTACAAAACGGCATGGAACTAAATGTCAGTAAATATTACATTTACGAGAAAAAGAAATAAATTAAATTCAACATACAAAATAAATAGCATTCCCCTCGTAGAGGTCTCAACTATTCGCGATCTGGGAGTTACTTTCGATAACAAATTAAGGTTCATTGCACACATTGATAATATAGCAAAAAAAGCTTGGCAAATAACAGGTTTCCTAAAACGAAATTGTCGTGAATTTAAGGACATAAACACGTTGATCTGTCTCTACAAAACTCTAGTCAGGAGCATTATAGAATACGCCTCCCCTGTCTGGAACCACGTCTACCAGACTCACGTGGCTCGATTAGAACGTATTCAGCGTAGCTATACGAGATACTTAGCCTACAAAGACAAGCAATGTCCACAAACATTAGATTATGAGTCCAGATTAACTCATTTTAAGCTCCAGTCCTTCGAAGTACGACGCGCAGCAACGGATGCAATCACATTATTCAAGATTGCAAATGGAATAATGTCAGCTCCTGACATTCTGGGTCTCTTAACAATAAATGTGCCGAGAGTAAGTCCTAGATACCCAATAACAAAAGTGTTCTCCACTAACATAGCACGCACAAATGTTGGTAAAATGTCCCCCGTTAATCGTAATCGTATGATTAGTAACTATAATGAGTACCAGGCAAAAACTAACATAGACATCTTTAATGTAAAATTAATTAATCTTAAGAAAATAATGCGAAATGTTTCCAATTAATTAAAATACATTTTTTTTTAATACGTATATTATTATTATCATTTTTACTTCACTATAATTTAATATTCGACATTTTTTCTTGGCATTTTATTATTATTTTTATTGTTATTTATATTTTCTTAATTTTTATTGACATTAAATTCACATACCTATACATTTCATAATTTGACATTTTCCAAATCTAAAATCATTAATTGCGACTTTTCTAATCAATGATTGTATTTTTTAAATTAATGTTTTTATAGACCTTTTTATTTATTTCTTCTGTATTTATTCTGTATAACTTGTAACTGAAATGCTGTGTACATTTGTAATTGGACGTCAGATTTGAAATTGTAACTGTCAATATGTATCTATTATGTAATGTATAATCTGTTGTCTGTTGATGTACCTTTAAATAAATAAATAAATAAATAAATAAAAGAGCGCGCGACCGGATAGCTCTCATCCCGAATGGGGAGGTGCTGTACCAACCCTCTCGCCTCTCCGTCAAGCACGGAAAGCAAATAGGCCAATTTTTGAGATGGGCCAAGATCATCTCTCGAGTCCACAAGGCTCTCAAATAAGCCGATGAACCCCATCCAGCGGTCCAAGCGACCATCGAAACGTGGGAGGTTCAGGTCGGGCAACCGGCTCAAAAGGCCCACGGGAGTCTTCAAAACCATCGCGTGCAACGGGGCTCCTGCGCGCGAGGCCAAAATCTCACGCGATCGCTGGGCGATTCCGTCGGCCAGATCCAGGACCTGGGCATAGTCCTCATGAACTTGGTCCCGTCTCTCTTGCGGTAAGGGCTCCAGGGGAACGTCATCCAAATACAGAGTGAGGCGCGCGTAATGTGCCTCCACATCCTGGAGTCGCGTCGGACACTGTTCATGGCGGTCCAGCAAAGCCTCAATGCGGTCATCACGATCAACCAAGGCGGCAGCTGAGGTGAACCATCTAAGTTGTGACCCTATCTTTGAGAAGGACTCACGTACAACGCTCAATGGAGTGACCGACATCTTTCAAAGGCACAAAAAACTCAACTTTAATTCAAAATAATAAAACATAAACAAAATTCACAATACTAAATTTGTACAAACAAGCTGTTACTGCTCCAAAACAATCAATTTACAACACAAAACAACAGTTGTTACAAATTTAAAACAATATCACTCTTATATGCGTAACACAAAAACAAACCATCAACAATTTTTACATTCGAATTTTTGTCGACTGTACTAATTTAAGATTTAATTTCTAAAATTATATGTTTTATTATACCAAGGTTGAGTTTATATATGTTAAGTAGGCTCACAAACTTAAATCTACTTATTAATATGATACAAATAATTTATGTGACGGATACACAAAATGGCTGATCCCAATAACAACGACAATCAAAATGTAATTCACAAAGACAATTATCCAAGTCATATTATTTATACGTAAATTATTCTTATGAATTCATTTCAAACAAAATGTAACGAATCGTATTTATACAATTGTAATAGCAATAGGCAAATTCAAAGAATTTACGCATTACAATTAAGTGGGTTGGAACCCACGCTCTGGTACCAAAAAATGTTCAGTTCTATTCCCGGATTTATGCGCAGTGGAAGAATATTTACTCGGGAGACAAATCAGAAATGAACTTTGTCTGCGATTACGCAGAGCTAAATTAAATTTAAATAGATGCAAGTACCTTATGTGTCTTGTTGTGCTGTATGGTTTGGCTTAAGATATATCACATTAACCTATAAAACCTATGGCCATAAATTTCAAGCGTGTAATGAGATATACTTAGCTTGTCACCCGTTAAGCACCAATCCGCCGAACGTGAAGCTGCCGCAAGCTTATTCAACAGGGGTTCTTTTAGTTGTCCAATTATTCACATTTAACACACATAAGTTCAAATATTAGTCCAACAATTAATTTACACTCCCGATAATATTAACAGGGAAAACAACACGTAAATTATATTTACAATCACAAACTCAAATCTTAATTATGTACGAGCCCGAAATCATCAGCATCAAAACGGCGTAATTCAAAGGCGAGAGCGTAATCTCTCAAGCGATGCCAACAATACAACAATGTGGCGACTCTCAAGTGTCCGTGAAGCAACTCGAAACATCGACGCGTCATCGGTGCCCGAGAGCGGCCGAACGATCTACTCGGCACACATCGGAATTACATATTGATTACACTAATTGATACTAGATGTTCAGAACAATGTGGTTTCACGTGACTACTTGTGATCTTAAATTATAAAGTCGTCTACTATAGTGTTTAAATAGGTTCTGAATTTTATTAAACTAATTTAAATAAAATGTAAGTGACGGTTTCAATGAGTCGTACGTAACCAAAATATGGTTTTTTATTCACATTTACTTGGAAAATATTTCTAACGCATTTTTAGACTAGATTTTTAGACACCTAAATATTAATTGTTCATCTGGTGAACTCTCAAGAATATTAAAACAGCGCAAACTTGAGGATACGAGCTTTTGAATTTGCACCTAAAATTTATATTATTTGCTGCTATAAGTTAATTTTTGTATTGTATTGTACCTAATATTTTTTTGCTAGTCTACTTTCAGATTCATTATTATTGGTCCCTGTAATTGTTTTATACATTAAATTGTTTGATTTCAAACATTTACAAACGTTTTTGATATGAAATAAGATTAACATTAATTAATAATAATAATGAACATGTCACATGTCTGTGGACATTTAATAGTCATAGACGACTGTGAAAAGTTTCTCTGCATACCGCAGGAATTTGTGTTACGGGTACTAAACAATGGAATATTTAATGTTTTTATAAATTTAAGACATTTTATATATTTAAGATTTTTTATTACAGAAATACATATAATGCATAGATAAACATCCAAGATCTAGGCGGGATACGAACCCGCGACCTCTGGTGCAACATGCTCCGCTTATCCGAGCTGTTCTAGCGCGCTAGCCGGTCATCATTATTGTTGTTGTTAATTTCATCAATTATAAAAATATTATAATGTTCATTAAATACGGAACCCTTTTTCTCTCGACCATTAATATTAGGTAAGTAAATGTTCACATCCGCTTGTAGGGAGTTCATCGCTTTCTTATTTAAACTACACATACACTGAATTATTCATGTTTTTGTTAAATAAAAAATACATGCATACTTTGTAATGAAGCATCCGTTTAGGCGACTGAAATTTGTAAACATGAATAAACATTTCCATCTTTAATTAGATATTTGTTGCAGTAGGATGGTATGTGTATAAGTTTACAATAATTATTTAAATCAAGAGTCGAGGACTATTAGATGCTAAATTATGATTAGCGAGATTGGATCTCACATCTTAGTATTATAGACGCAAAAAATTACCTACGTTGTTACGTGTAAGTGTGACTTTTCTATATGCGAGTAAGATGAATTCTTGGGAGACATCAGATCGACATACTTCTTTATTTCTATGTCGTATCAAACCAAAGTCAAATAATAGATATTTGTGGCATCAACGTTGTACCGTCGGCGTCGTAGTACTGATGGTGAAACCGTACAGATTTTCTTGCCTATCTGCAATGGGCTGGCACGAACGGGCATGTACGTCTTGCTCACATGACAATGCCGGCAAGTAATCAATAGCTTTGGTGTCGCGTTTCGTGTGGTTTGAAAGTTTCCGGTAGCCATAGGAGGGAGGAGGATGGAAATAGGGCAACATTTCTGCGTAATGTACCAATGACATAATCTTTCTGTACCTATGTATAAATCCCATAGTGTGTCAGTTTTACGCATAGGAAAAAGAAGGGATAGATTATTCTGTGCATGCTATGGTAACTTTAAATAGCTTCAAATTCGTGCATTTACCCCTTTGTGCTCGACCGAAGTTAACAAATACGAACAAATTACACATCCTTTGGGAGTGTACTAGTCTTATGCGGAGTGAGCGAGCAATAATAATGTTAGACAATTTTCATATAACAAGCTAACCGCGGGGCGGTTTCATGCCCGTTTAATTTGAACAAAATCACGGATATTTCGTATAAACTCCATCCCCCTATTTCATCCCCTCAGGGGTTGAATTTCTAAGAATCTTTCCTTATTGCATACTTATATCATAAAAGGAACCCGTGTACCAAATTTCAAGCTTCTAAGTATTGTTGTTTTGGCTGTTCGTTGTCGGTCAGTCACTCAGTAACGAAGAGTTTTATATATAACTAACTGTACCGTGCGTTCATACAAACACACACACAAACAAATCTTTCCTCTATAAAATATTAGTACAGATATAATTATGTCATAACTCATAATATTTTAAATGACAACAAACAAATACTACTTATTCAGTACTAGCTGCGCCCCCCGGTTTCACCCGCGTAAATTTCGATCCCGTGGAAAATAGAAAATCATCCCATGGCACCCCATAGGAATTTTCGGGATAAAAACTATCCTATGTGTTAATCCAAGTTATCCTCTATGTGTGTGCCAAATTGTGCCAAACCATAGATTATAAGTCATTAAATTGGCCATCAAATTAAGAATTAGAATAATTTTGTCGATAAAATAATAAATGATTTATCAAGCTTAAAGAAGTTTTGTTAAAACAAATATACAATGAAAGAGAAACAAATTCATAACATTTTATTATAATTTAGTCACCGAAGTACCATAATGAAAAAAATAAAATGAAATTCACACTAGTCAGTATTTATGGTCATAAACGAATTAGCATTATCAATGTATGTGTCACAAAGATTTTTACTGTTGAAGCTTTCCAAAATTTCAGCATCTAAATGCCGATTTATAATGGCAGTACACATTAAATCCTGGGTTGCCAACGACAACGGTGTTTGGAGTTGATACGATATAATTTCTTGGTGGGAAAAACTTTTTAGAGTAGAATCAATAATTATCGAATATCGTGGACGTATAGATATGACTTGGGAACGTAGTTTTATGGTAGAAGGAGTATATTGTAACAGCAACCATAATCGTACATATGCAGTTTCGATCAGCTCTTTTGCGTATTGAACGGAATTTTGGATTTTACCAAGTACTCGTAAAGTCTGCACACATGCGTTAACTTTTTCATGCCAACTCAAATTGCTGTATATAATATTGTTTAATATTTCACTATCTTCATTTGTCATCAGAGTATACATGTGCTTCAGTACCGCTGCCTGCAACTGCTCGCTGGTCTGGTAGTCTCGTAGATTATATTTTAAATCAGCCAGAATTTCTGCAGGTGATCCACCAATACAGTACACTGTACCAGTCAAACCTGTATTAAACAACAACATTAAAATTTTAACAACAAATCATATTGAAATTATTCATATTCTTAAGGTCAAAAGGTTATCATCCTAAACAGTAACATGAAACCGTATAATTCGTAAACATTTTATTATATTTGTTATCTAGGTGTACTAATATTATAAAGAGGAAAGATTTGTTTCTTTATTTGTTATAAATAGACTCCGAACCTACTGGACCGATTTGAAAAAATCGATTAGAAGCTAACATTATCACTAATGAACATAGGCCACTTTTTACCGCGGCAAAATGCTTCATTCCCCTGGGAAAAAGAGTAAACTTCTAATCGGCTGTACCGATTGGATTACAATTTTATATGGGTATTTCGATGGATTCATAAACACGATTGTATTGTTTACTAGCTGCGCCGCGCAGTTTTTAAGTAAGAGACGTACAAATCGACGCCCATTCTCTCTGTTAGGAATAAAAATACGTGCTTCAGATTTTTTTTAATTTTTCTTAAACTATTAAATTTATGAAATTAAAATAACTAGAGATTAATATAAAATAATAAATTCATGTTAAAGACGTGAATAATAATATTAGTACTGCATATAGACGTGGCGTAAGACATTTCCACGAGTTAGTAAAATGTTTTTTCATGAAGAAATAAAAAAAACCAGCCTAGAGCGAGTCGGACACGCTTATGAAGGATTCTATAGCAGCAAAAAGCTTTTTTTAAAGATGGCTCCGTCCTCAAAAAGAGGAGATGATAATTTGAGGGAACTTTCATCAGTTCTGAAGGTACGGTACAGTACACATATACTCTTTGTTACTAACGAAAAATACTGGCATCAATATTTTTTTGAAATATTCATCCAATTCCCTAAAAATGCTCAGAAGTGTGGTACTTTCTGCAAGTAGTGAAAGTGGACTTAAATCCTTATTACTTAGCTTTTCTTATAGCTTCGTTTTGCTTTGACCGTTAACAAAGCGCAATTGCCGCCGTTAACGGTAGCCGGGGCGAACTTAGCAAAACCATGCTTCTCCCATGGTCAATTATATCTAGCTTTTTCACGTGTGTCCAATACCCAGAATCTTTAAATCACAAAATGAAAAGAGATATCATATGGTCTACAGTCTCAGTCAGTATATCTTCTTCATTCTGTTTTATGTTCTGTATTAAGAACATAGTTCTCCTGTGTTACCATAAAGTTGTCGCGAGCGAATCCTCGAGAAAAAGCTAATATATCAACGTATTTAATATTTAGTAGTAGTTAGTTAGTATACATATATATTATATAAATAATGTGGTGAAAATTTGGTGAAAATTCTTTACCGTTTTCTTCTAAAATAGCCGCCATCTCTAAAGCCACGAGGACGCCGCTTTCATAACCAATCAAATAAAACTTTTTCTTAAGTTCCGTTTTGGTTAGTAAGATTTGCGCGTATCTGTAGGCCATCTCTGACACAGTCTCGTTTGGCCGGTCGAAACCCGGCTGTAGCACGACCGCGGGTAGCTTCAGTCCCTCACACATCCTATGAAAGCGCGTATGAAGACCTTCGACCCCCGGGACGATACACAAGTAGGTTTGGGTGGCGTCAAACTCGTCGTCAAGCTAGAAACAAAAGTATTTGTAATATTAGATGTACGTTCTAGTAGTGTTAATATAGTATAATATGTAAACGATCTTGGCCACCTCATCAAAACACATTAACAGTATTACACATTTAAAGTAACACATACATTATAGTTCATCATAATATTGTTCAGTACTTTTTCCAGGTCAATCTATTTATTAAAAAAAAATAAGCATTTATATTTATTATTTAGACGGGAATAACATAAGACAAAAGGTCCCTTATGTAGGGAATAGATAAATCAGTCGACTTGGTATAACTTGGATCTCACAACTTTCTATGGTACCTATAAGATTCCATTGCGAGACTTGGTCCTTTTACAAGTCTGTTTTTATGGTATAATGTTTTTCTGTTGCCTCTATAAAAACTAAAAACAAATAAGAATTGATAATAAGAAACATAATATATTTCTTCGTAATGGTGTAGAGGCATTAAAATTTAAGTTTGTATACTTCAATAAGCTTTAGTGTTCAGTTTTTGGAAGTCTTTATTGGAGTTGTATTTCTTTAGGCGCACTATGAAAAAATGATGAGACTGAAATTTTAAGATTTGTGACAGAAAAAATTAACAGCAAGAAGTTGCAGCGGTTGCAGTCTCGATACAAGAGCTACAAATACAATAGAAATATAATCTCTATTATTCGCGCCAGTTGGCATCAATGTCTCCATTCACACACCTGTCACACTAACATTTATAGGAGCAGTGACCCGTGTTGGAACAGTGAAACCCAGCGAGGAGTGGAAGTCCACTGGACCAGCAAAGGTGTTTGGTGAAAATAAAATGGCAAGTGGATATTTTATATCAAATGCGATAGAATCCGTTTAAAGAATCTTAATCAAAAGGTGTTTCTGCTACTTGTTTAAAGATACAAAGACGTCTCAGCAAGGGTGAAAAAGTATAGCGTGCAAGGATACCAATAGTATCAGCCTGTAATTACAGAGTGATTGAATTCACACAAGTATTTTGACGAAGGGTCTTTTTAGCGATGTACAAACGATAGCGCGATGTACCCCAGTGTCAACGCCAACTAGTGAGCGGAAAATTTTTTCTAGCTGCCGTCAAATATATATCACGGTACAATTATAATTTTAGGTGTTACAATGTTAAATATTTATTATTGGTTATTCAATATTTTAAAAGTAAATAAATAAATTCAATTTGAATTCATTGAATCTAATTATAACTTCTCAGGTCCTTACATAAGTACACGGACCCTTTTTTTGTCTTCAAATCTTGTGTCTCAAAAATGACTTGGAAACTCTAGTAACTTTAGTAAAATTCGTAAAGCGATCGATCAGTGGCAAACATCGATTCGCCAGTCGGCAATCGACATGAGGCATCCGAAAGTATCAATAAGGGCTGAGCGAGGGCACAAGATCGCCCCCCCCCGAAGATGCTGCTGCCACCTTATCGTAATGGGAGGACTTGCGTACCGGTGATCCCAAAGGCTATTCCGGACGGGGCTACCCATACCGGACAGACTTGGCGGGAGAGGCTAAACGAAGGGCCGCTCAGCTGGGAGGTTCTCCACCCGTTCCTCTTAACCAAATCAAACTATTTGGACAAATCGGTGGCGTGCTCGTTTGGAGTATTGGGGCCATGGCTCAGGATGGGAATCTGAAAATCCCGTTCTAACGTCGTAGTAGGGACTGTTCAAAGCAGCCGCACAATCTCCAAGGAGGAGGAGTCTGCCTTTTCGCCCAGGACAGGCTGTCTTGGAGGGATCCTGTTGCTTGTAGATCCTGGCCTCTTGGGTAACGTACGTAAACGTTTTTCCCTTCGTTATTTCGTTATTCCGCGTTACCAAAAAAGGGCACAAGACTGATTGCCAGCCGAAACAAAATTATATTAAGATTGCATGTTTATTTCTAGAACGAACACATCTTGGGGATGTAGTTTTGGGCTTGGAATTTATAGATGTTAATATATTTTGATTTTGATTGATCAAATTTTATTTTCTTTTGTTTTGGTACCACTTAGATATTTATTATTATTATTTTATTTATTTATTTACTTACTCGTGCAAGGAACTAGGGTCGGGTGATGCGGGGGACCGACTTTCCCCGCCATAGACCAGCTATCCTTCACCACAGAACAGACCTACTTAAAGATAATTTATTGAGCCTCCTCCAAGTTAGTAAATTTAAATTTATCCTAGATATACGTACCATAGAAGAGGAATTAGACAATGTTTGTAAAAATATCATTTCTGTGGTAGACATTAAGTCATCTGCATCCACGTTGGAATAGTAACATTCTATTCCCTGGGTTTCTTGAAAATCGCACCCCATTATTTCTTTTTCCAACTCCATTATCCTAAAAATTATTCATATCAAACTAGAATTTACTCTCAATGTTTTGAATTAGCGTCGACTATTATAAATAGTAAACTACATACATCAAAACGTCCAAGCAACACATACAAATTAAAATTTTTAAAATGTGTTTTGGCATTAAATCCTTACTTTTTTCTAATTTATATTATTTATAATGCTTTTTTGATATTATACAACAATTGTTAATTTTAAATATCTTAATTAACAATAATACGAGTAAATACTGTATGTACGTAGTAAGGTGCCTAATCAAAAATTAAAATATGTTTTACTACATACATATTTACTTACAAGTTATCAAAAAAATGTTACTTTAAAATATTGTATTTTATTCATGCAAAATTTAAAAATCAGTTGAGCCCATAGGTAACAATAGGAATGTCGAGCCATTTCCGAGGAGTTCTACCAAAAAAAAATCTTGACAAGATATTTGTGGATGGATATGTTAATATTTACGATTTCACGGAGAGTATTTCTATATCTTCGATTTTTAAACAGATGTGACACATATCGCGGAGGAACCTCTGGATACTCAGTAACTTGCCATGATCTTTAGTTAAGTCCTTTAATTTTAAGTCGTCAGATGCAGTTTTTAATAAAATGCTGCTGCGTAAATCTGTTAGCAAAATGAATAAAATTTGAAATCTTTTATTTCTCTAGATTTTTAAATATACAGGGTCCGCCAGCGTTACCTGATGGATTTAGAAATAATGGTACACATGCTATTTCTGAGGTATGATAATAATATGTATTTTAATATGAAGACAATAGAGTAAGGTTTACAATTTTTGATGATTTGTTGGTATTATGTTTCACTTATGGAAAACGACCCTCGTTTTCGATACATTCATTTACTCTGTGTGCAAAATTTGTCATCACCTTCTCCAGCATGTTTCGGGGTACAGAACGAATTTCTTGTCTAATCTTATCTTTCAACTCAACCAGAGTGCTTGGCTTATGGATGTACACCTTGTTCTTGAGGTATCCCCATAGAAAATATGGTCGCATGGGGTGAGATCGGGCGAGCAGGGAGGCCAGTCAATGTCTCCTCTCTTTGATATGACTTTTCCGGGAAATAACCTTCTTACTTCGGCGATGGAATCATTGGAAGTGTGACAAGTCGCTCCATCTTGTTAAAAGTAAATCTGACAACGACTCAGGCAGCGGCGACGCAATTCCGGGACGAGATATTCACGTAACATAGTCTGATAGCGCTCAGAGTTTACAGTGACTGCTCTTCCAGCTTCTTCAAAAAAATAGGGGCCTATTACACCAAATTTCGCCACTGCAGCCCACTCTGTAACCTTATCAGAGTGCAACGGTTGTTGGTGCAGCTCTTTAGGATTATTCTGTGCCCAATACCGACAGTTTTGTTTGTTTACTGCCCCATTCAGATGAAAATGAGCTTCATCGGACATAAGGAGCGTGATGCCTGTGTCTTCGTCCAAAATCTCCCTCACCTTGTTCGAGAAAAGAATCCTTCGCATGATATCCTGCGGTTTGAGCATCTGGCATGTGTCATCACAACAGCAATTTTATAGGGATGAAAGTGTAGATCGTGTAGAATACGTCGAACAGAGGTGTTTGACAAGCCAAGAGCCTGAGAGTGTTGTTTGGCAGATCGGCGTGGACTTTTCTATATTGCAAGACGTACTGCATCAACGTTTCCAGGTGTTCTAACACTTCTTGTACTGCCTCCTGGCTTCTTTTTTAAAGCAGAACCGATCTCACGAAAATTCTGTATCCAATTCAGAATAATGGTACACATGCTTTCCCACGGGGGCTGATGCGAAAGTGAGTACGAAACTTTCTTTGAGTAACAGTCACAGAATCACCATTTTTAAAAAACGTCTCCACGACAAAAGCTCGATGCTGCGAGGTCCAGGTCTCCATTGTAACTAAACCTTCATTTATATTGAACACAGTGACACTCTAATCAACAATCTACGACATGTTGTAACTTGTTAATGCGCAAGTCGAATATGTCACGTAACGGTGGCGGACCCTGTATAGTGTATAATATTAGGTACAAATGTAGGTATGGAACAATGTCAACATTTGCCATTCGTACCTTTAAAACGTATAAGCATTTTATGAATTTAAATAAGTAAAATATACCGTCAAAACATTTCGTCATTAATCGATGTCATCGGTGGTGTAGAACAGCGGGCTTAATTTAAACATATCTTTGGGTTTTGACCACCGCAATTTACCACAGCTGCTGCGTCCAGTATGGAGGAGAAGGGAAGGAAATTTATGCACGTGTAAGACAGTGATTCTCAACCTTTTTTTTGTTGCGGCACATATTTAACGATTTCAAAATTTGGCGGTTCACAAAGAAAAAGATAAAAATTATTTACTTACTACAATACACTGCATAAATAGTTTATGACAAAAATTTTAAATATACGAAATACTACAATAATAACTTTTTAAATATTTTTCTTTTTAAATGATATAATTTAATAGTATTAACATTAATTGCAAAATTTGGCGGCACACTTTTGAAATTTGGCGGCACACAAAAGTGCCGCGGCACATTGGTTGAGAATCACTGGTGTAAGATATCAATTCAAGCATCTATACGAGTTTCTAGATTGTCATGATAACTAGTGGCTAACATATAAACATTTAACTGGCATATTAATTGTGATTGACGTTTATTAGTAGGTAAACACTAAAATATAATTTCCGTTTCACTCGTAGACAGAGAATTGTATTCTTTGTCTACGAGTATTAGTAGACAGAGAATTGTATTCTTTGTCTACGAGTATTAGTAGACAGAGAATTGTATTCTATTCTTTGTCTACGGTTTCACTGACTAGAATTACACAAAAAAAAAAACAAAAAAAAAATTGTATTCTCTGTCTACGATTTCGCTATTAATAACTCAATGCCTGCAACTAGCTAAACGTCCAACAATTATGCGACAACCGGGACTGACGGGTAAAATGTCAATATGACATTGTCAGTCTTTGTAAGTATTTAATGCGTAGACAGTTAACATTAGAACATGCCACGTTCAGCTATAATGCTGCCTCTAAGTTTATTGCACGAGCCCTATAGCCCTTTGACGCTTAAGTTAGTAGATTACCACAAATTCGGAGTGAGTAGGTTGGCAGTTTACTAGTCTGTGACAAAATGTGGAAAATGGTCTAATACAAGTATTATTACTTACCTAAATATTTTAATAGTTGTTGCCACAAAGTAATTCTCGGCCTAGTGGACAGATGCGCCAGCACTATGATTTGTTTGGAGGCAAGTGCATTCTCCAAGGTATTAATAATATTATTGATAGGTAAATATTTGCTATTTATTACGTCCTCATTGCATGTGGTCTAGAACAATATATTAAATAAGCTCAAGGAATGCATATTTGGGACATATTTTAAATATCATCTGTGTTCATAAAATTACTTTACATTTAAAACTTCTAAAATTAGAATAAAAGAATAAAAAACGAGGATAGGACTTCAATAATTGTGTAATAAAATGAAGTTGGTGTTATGAAGGTGATTTTTTTTAATTTACTGAAATGATAAATGTACAGAGCCATCTGAGGCAATGTTATTTGCTTGGTATTTCACCTGCTTACCGACTGTAGCAGTGTTAGTACGAGAGTGACCTACGTGAAAAAACTTACCAATATTGATTCTGGCAATTTTATACTTTGCAGTCCAGACACCGAAGCATACTTGTCTGATAGGCTACTCGGAGTTACTATTGAAAAATATCTGAAAAAATAATCCAATCAAAACTATATGATTTATTTCAAAAGTAATAGTGGTACACTTTGGACGGTGTGCGTTTAAATACAGAAAGTGAGTACACACAGATAAAAAATCAGTTATAATAATGTTAACTTTTCAATGTCTAACCACTACTTCACTAAGAGATTTGAGATTTTATTTTATTTTTTATTTATTTATTTAAAGCTACATAAAACGGTTACACGTCAATTACGTACTTGCTTAAAAAATGAACATAATTATTATTTAACGTTTAACTTAAGAACTAAATAGGTACCGTAGACACTCTTGCATACCTATCCTCACAGAATAGCAAACATGCGCGCATTACATCATTCCATTTATCTGCGAATAAGACACACTCAGGGTGGTCCAGTAGGAGAGCGTTACGCGCTTCTAGAGTACGACACACAGAGGACTGAGCTCTGCTTACCGACCGGCACGTGCGTTGGTTGTGCAAAGAGTTTGTGGCGACGAATCGAACGGTAATTTCCTTGCAAAGAAAATCGACAATACATATTATGGAGCTCGGAACAATCTATATGTCCACGAAAGTCTTTGTACTCTACTTTCAGCTGTTCGTAGCCGCGTCTTACTTCAAATGAATTTAGTCCGGTATCTCTAATAGATCGTTAGTAGGGTACATATAATATAAATAATATTGAAAGTACACCATTCTAGTTTAATTTAAACTAGTAGGGCCAGGTAATTTCTTTTTAATTTTATAATGACGCCAACGAACAGAAGCAGCCACGACTACCAACGCCTATAGACATCCGAATAGAGGCTGTACAGTGTACATATAAGTTGCCCATCTTCCTCTTACCCCGACAAACGCGACAGCACAGCTATCACTTAACACCGGTATCGTGTAACTATCATCACGTGACTAAATGGTTTGGTTACAACTTTTATTTAAATTTTAATTTTTCATTTAAATTGTTGCATATCTAAGAAGTTCTTCAAAATGAGACAAAATCTTTTTTTTTTGTATTTGCAGCAAAAGCAGTTTCTGCGAAGTAGATACTTTTTTATTAAATTATTTAATTCTAAATTATTAAGATAAGCGGCGAAAATTTATTACTTTAAATCTGTAAAGTGCTATAGTTAACAAAGAGCGACCAGTACCTAACTAATCTTAATCTCATGTAGAATTCCAATACCTCTAAACTATAATATATTAAATACTTACTTTAAAGAAATACAAGTTTTCTTTATGATTCTTGTACAGTTTTCTACTAATTGTGCAACCTCTTCTGATTTCATATTTGAAATAATTACAAGTAAGCTCTCAAGAGAGCTCATTTTATCGCAGTCTAGAACAACATCATATAAAGTTGCTTCTTTCCAAACATCACTGCTCACAATCTTTATTTCAATACCAGCTTTGCGCCATAATCTATTGACAATAGTATATATTGACTGTTTTATATACAAGGAGGCGAGAGGTGTTAAATTAAACCACATATACTATAAGTGCTTACAGTTAATCCAAAACTATTAAAAAAAGTTTACGACAGATACCTATACGAAAATACTTTTTTCAAAGAAGTTAAATAGCAAAAAAAAAAGTAATCATGCGACTGTGGCTAAACCATTGCTCCGATTGATCTGATTTTTGTTGTGCAGCCTGGAAATGATACATTAAATATATGGTTTCATTTAACGTCTCTCGCTTTTATATTGTTTAACTAGCGCGTAAGTTTCGATCCCGAGGAAATATCGAGACAATAAATAGATGTTAGCTGATTCTCAGACCTACACGATATGCATACAATAGTAGTTTATGCAACTGTCGTATAATGAAGGGTATTAAAACTCGAGTGTGAGTTTTTGAAACGAGCGGAGCGAGTTTCAAAATAGTAACACGAGTGTTTTAATACCTGTGTTATATGCAGTTGCATACACTACTTTATCTTCACTAATGCAATTAATCAATTAATAAAATATTGCGAAACATTAAATTCATGCCTACGTGTATTGTCACATCGAACTACGCCGCCATTAAAATCTAACCAATGAGAGCGCAGCTGCAGCGCGCGCAGGGCCAATCAGGAGCGAGCGCGCGCTGTTAAGAATTTTGACATAAGGCTCTCTCACCACTCTCTCTCTCGCTCTTACACAGTGTTATAATGAGATTTTACGACATCGATTTGGATATTATAACATCATGTCAAATTGCTTAAATTGAGTTTTTTGTTGTCTGAGCTATAACAGTAGTTATTGTAAGTCAAGTATTGCAAACATAAGTAGGATGTTACAACATTAGTGTAGATAAAATATATTTTAGAATGTACGGAAGACGTTATAGTATAGATTTAGATATCATAGCATAATATAAACTGTAATTAATTCTGATGAGACTGCGATCCCACAGTCAAACCGTCAAAGTTTTGTGGGACAATGTTTTTAGATTTAAGGTTAATTGTAATTTTTTATTAAATAAATAAATAAAATAAATTAAAAAATAGTAGTTTATGCAACTGTCATATAAAGAAGGGTATTAAAATACGAGTGTGAATTTTTGAAACGAGCGAAGCGAGTTTCAAAATAGTACCTCACGAGTGTTTTAATACCCGTGTTATATGCAGTTGCATACAC
>LUGF01052851.1:167959-178212 GCA_001625245.1 Calycopis cecrops | reverse complement strand
ACCGCCGTACCGGTTAGGTTAGACACGACACCCGCGCGCGAGTCGTACCACCCGCCAGTGGTGGAAGGGGGGTCCGGGCCCCCCAGTCAAGATAGCTCATAGAGCTCTTCCAGCTCATGACCCGTGTCGGCCGCTTTTTAGCTGCCGCGCGCGAGCTGCTCCCCTCCGTTAAAGGTGGGGAGCTGAGGACACCCGCTGTCCTCGGCCAGATAATAATAGCATACCTATTAATCGCAATAAGTCCGGTTTGCCTTCTCCCATTAGTCTGGGAAAGAAGGGGGGGTCTGTCCCCCTATCGACCACAATTTACAGAGGTTCGACGCTCCAAGTGAGTTCACCTCTCATACAGATGAAGCTGCACTGACCTTCAGTCACTTAGCGTATATTCGATCTAAAAAAAAAAAAAAAAAAAATAAGTTGAATGTTACAACATTAGTGTAGATAAAGAAATTTACGATATCCAATGAATGCTTTGGTATTGTACGGCTTGTGGGACTTTGGCTATTGGTGGAATACTGGTAAAGCGGTAAAGCTAATTTCATGAAATGGCTGGAGTCATTAAATGATGAACAATGAAATCGTAATTTCTCATTCTCTTGTTTGAACAGGGTCATATTCTATTCACGAAATATGTAAGTTGGGAGCTAATATATTGCCATTTACACTATAATATCACTAATATAACGCACATTTAATTATGACAAATAATTTTACACACAATACCTTAACTGTATGTCAACATATTTTGATGGATTGTTGAGAAGTAAAACAATTTTCTTAGCACCTTGTTCGATCAGCCTTTCTGCTAGTTTTAATGCAAACACTTCGTTATCGGATATTAAAATTTGCCATGAAGAGGCTGAACAAGTTAATCTGAAATGTGTAAAAATTAGTGTTGTGTTTTTGCAGTTTGTTAAAAATTGTGACAAATATTATTTTTTTTTTTGAAAACATAAAGCTTAGTTTCTAAAATATATTTTAATTTACTCCGTTTAACTAAGATTATTTAGACGAATCTCATAAATTAATCAATACCTAAAATCTTTTATTACGTTTGTAAACCTAATATCTAATGAGGTGTTCAAGAGGTTTTCAATTGTTGTTTGTTTAATAGTTACAATTCAACACTTCAACAATAATTAAAGTTCAGGGGCGTCTGGCAGGGAGTTGCGACCGTCATAAGTCTCCGGTAATTCATGACATGATTTTTTATATTATTCCAAAGAAAATATGAAAAATTAAGCTTCATAATGTCACGAAACTAATGTACCATTTTATAGACCTTTGATACTTATTATCTGCTAAAGTAATCACGATCGAAATTTCATATTCGCTTAAAGTTCTTATCTGTGTTGGAGAAATACGCAGAGAAACTTTCAGCTTTTATAAAATGACGAAAATCTGGCGCTCGCTGGCTCTTTCTTAAATAGTTCTGTACCTTATTATAAGCTAAGTAGGTACGTTAATTTCGAATACCTAGGTAAGACATGTGACGTAGCCTGTCGCAGGTCGAGTAGGACACGCCCGCGGCTGGCGCCGGCGGCTTGCAGTCGGAACGCTCTCGCGACGTCCGACTGCGCGAACGTGACGCGCGTCAGCGGCCGCACGTAGCCGCGCGCAATGCCCTCGCTCATTAGTGTGTGCAGGTGCTACAATTATTTTTAATATACTTTCAAACAATAATTATAATATTATATGAACTCGATTTTTGATGAGATGTTTATTTATTTCACTTTTACTATAATCTAAACTCGTTTTGACAGCAGAATGTCGAAAGTTCTTCCATCTTGCGACTTAACAAAATACATTCTAAAATAGATAAAATAATAATTATATATTTTATTATTAATAATAGTGGTTTAAAAGTTGAAAAAAATATTAAATTGACAATAAGCAGGACCAGAATATTTATTTATTTCATTGGAAAGTGTCAATATAGTCGAATTATTCCAGATAATGGAGTATTCGAACGTTGTCGCGTCGTATCTAAAACAATTTTATAAAGTCATAGTACAAAATAAAAGCTTTTTAATTGAAAATATCTAAAATAATAAGACATTTATTTCTAAAATTATAGTAAGCAAGGTGGGTAAATATCTATCTTTAATGTATAGGGCTCACAACATTGATATCAAAGAGAAGAAAATAATATCTATTTCACATTCTCCTAAAATCCTAAATCTATACTCAATCGCTCATTTCCACACAATCAAGTACGATCTCTCATTAGCGCTATGATATATTAGTAAATAGGGAAGGGAAACTACGGACACAGTGTCTTTACAAAAGTACCTAATAAGTAATGATGGGTAATAAAAAAATACAGGCGTAACGTATAATGTTATAATATGTGTCTCCATGGACTTAATTTATTTATTATTTTTTTTACGTATTCATCCTACTAATATTATAAATGCGAAAGTTTGTATGTTTGTTTGTTTTGTTTGTTTGTTAGTTACTCCTTCAAGCAAAAACTGCTGAACCTATTTTCATGAAATTTGGCACGCACATAGAGGATAACTTTGATTAACATATAGGATAGTTTATATCCCGAATAAATGTTCCTTTAGGATTTACGCTGATAAAACCGCAGGGCGCAGCTAGTCTTTATATAAATCTTTAATTTTATTAAAAGATAGCTTTAAACTTTGTATCTATTCTATTTCAGGCATGTCGGAGAGAACTGTGAGTAGAAAAAAAAGAGGTAGTTGCTGCCTCTACGTACAAAAAACTCTAGTCTCTTATAAAACACTCAGTATATACTTACATAGCTTTTTAATATATACCTCAAGGTTGAAAATTACAGTGTGAACATATAGAAATACATTCCTCCTTATCTAAGACCAATTTTAGGAACGTGATGGCTGCATGGATAATGTTACTCATACACTCATAATAATTGAACTAGGAAATGACAGCAGCACAAATCGGCAGATGACGATGACGTTTATACAAGTGACTGGTATGTAATCGTTTCCTGACACCAATTGTTACTATCAAAAATAAATAATAATTATTTAAATTGTGTCATCATTCACAACTTTACTAGTCCTATAATTGTGTATTAATTAATTATTTGAGTAAAACATATTAATCTTCCGTAGGTAGTACAAGGTTTGTTGTTGTAGCCGGAAACTACCACATTATCGCAAAGTGTTGTAAATACCGCAACAACACCGTAAGTAATGCTGTAAATTGAGAAGTCTGGTTTACTTACGATCTATAAGCACTAACTGATGAGCGACAACAATGAATACAATCAAATAGCATTCGATGAAGGTTTCACATTTAAACCCCATTTAAATTATACATTCAATAAACAAGAATAATAGCTACAATTTCGTAGACATAATTTAGTTAAGACGCAAGATGAAACCAACTCCCATACTAAAGTCAACATTGACATGAATTATCACTACACAGCATCAAACCAAATTGATGCCAGTTGTATGTATGTATAATAAATCTGTCAAAGAAATTAACGGCTATAATAATATTATATATAGTGATTCACAGGGTTATTGTTATACTGCAATACAGTCTATACAAAATACAAAACTAAATTTATGCTACGGTTTCCATTTCCATGGACTGGACAGCTACGTAGGACATATTTAGATGCGCAGATATAAATGCACTTTATTTACCCTCATTCCCTATTTTTCTGACGCAGGGGCATGAAATTATCAGACAATGTGAGGTGTACGATCATCTACTTCACACGCTCTGCGGTGTAATACCTTCCACTTCTGATTTCGAACTGTTACATGAAATTGAATAATTACAATAGAACTTGAACTTTAGTATTGCTGAAACAGGCTTACCACTAGACCACGAGACAGTTAAGAAGATTTTTCAGAAGAATAGTTATGTAGTCAAGTCTAAGGAATACTTACTTTGGCATCTTTGTAATATTTTGGCTTAAAAATGGATGTTAGATCTGTGGTAATGAATTCTCTAAAATTTTTTAAGTTTTTCATGCCAAAATTATATTCTTCGTGCATCGGTATAAGTATGGTATCAATTAGTGTTCCCATTGGCGCGCAGCAATTAAATGATGCCTTATAAAAAATAAAAATAAATGAAAACAATGAAGGAACATAAAACTTTAGGTAGCTCCTAAATTTGCTACCGACTACCACCTAGTGTGCTTTTTTGTTTTGTAGCTCAAACTGTCCACAGACATCCCCTTGTGCCAAACAAAAGGCATAGCACAATATAACGTGTTTAAATTACACCGTGCGTAATTTTTTTAACTAACTTCATTGTTGTAGAATGCTTTACAATTATCATAGTTATTATTTAATAAGTTACATTTAATAACTTACGTTGAATAAGTAAATAAAAAGCTTCTTATCAAAATTAGTTACATATTTTAAATATTGGAGCTTTTTTAAATAAAGAAATAAAGGAATCTATCAAAATTTTTGGATTTACTAAATATTAACTAAAATATATACAAGATACAATAATATAAATACGAGATATGGCTAAAGCTGCGTCTTGTTTTATCTTATTGAGAATTAGGTATCTTAATATTTTTGTTTTCTCTATTACTTAAGCTTTGTCTTGTAATTTACATTGTTAAACTCGCATGTACAATTTGTTTTAAATTTGTTTAAAATTGTATTTTACACATAATCTTCTTCCGATAGTTCGCTTCGTAAATCACAGCGTGACCTAAACTTAGCCTCGGCTTAAATGGTCTATTAATTAATTGACACCAATTCATTGTTGTTAAATGACATAAAATAACTATATTACATTAGTGTTAATTTAATATAATAGGTAGATTTACAAAACTATATGGATGGAGCAGCCTTTTACAGTCTACATATTTATAAACAGTAACATATTTTTTTTTTCAATATATTTGCAATAATTTAGTAGTTCGAGAAACACTGTAGAACTATTAAAATATTGTCTAATTGTTTAAAAAGACATAGCGTCAATTTTTGTATCTTTTTGTGTTTAATAATAATATAATGTTTAATAATTAATTTAATTTTTCGTAGATATTAATCTATGATAACTTAACCCCATTGGAACGCAAAAAAGATTTCTTTCATAATAATCTCATTCTGTTTAGAAATGGTATACATGGGTTTACATTTTTATACTTTATAATATATTCGTACAACTAAACTATAAAACTTACATCTTTCAGTGCCCCTTTGGAACAGCATATTACAAGATCACAGCCTTTTCCTTTAGTGGTCTCTAAGACCTTGTCTGTAAAGTTTATGTCACGAGAATTTCCTATATGGTCATCTAAAAGTATTAGAGTATTTAAAATTATTATTTATAGACTAAGGGGTAATATAATAAGGAATTATAATAAAATACAAACAATGTTGTTGTGCAATTTTCATTTCAGTGAGAAATAATTCTCACTGTTTACTGCAATTATAATATGTAGATAATGCCAGCTAAGCTAATATTGTTGCTTTATTTCAAATGTTATCATTTCCATAATTCGTGTTAAATTTTGGACAATGCATGTAGACCTATAATAATAATCTCTTATTACATGTCAATGTCTTATACAATTTCTAAAGTATAATGCAAATGTCTATTAACGAGTTAAAATCCGTTATAAGAATCATAAACCTGAATTGCATTCGCGTAAATACATGGGGCACACTAAAAGTTTTGCACTTCTAGCTATTCAGAACTATTTGAATTTCGAATGTTATATATTTTTAAACGTTGCAACCTTCTAAGTACAAAAAAAAACAATTGGCGGGAAATCATGTCAATTGTTTTTTATCACACATCAAAGTTCTACATACGCAACGAAAGTGGAATTATATCGAAAAGATTTTAGAGCGATGATTTTTTATGATTTTAAAAGTTCTCTCTCTCCGCAAGACGGTGCCGCTCGTCTTCAAAAGGGGTTTTTGAAATAAGCACCTTGTTTGAGCACCATGAGACGATGGTTTGCTGAATTTCAGAGAGGTCGAGTTTCTTTACACGACGAATTTCGTGAAGGGCGGCCTTCAACTGCCGTCAACGAAAATAATGAGGCTACTGCTAAGCGGCTAATTGACGAAAACCCGCGGATTACCTAAGGACTATTGGGGATTGGTATGAGCCAAATTATCTGAAAATTTTACACAAAGAATTGAAAGTTAGGAAACTTTGTTGTCGTTGGATCCCTCATGAAGTGACAGCGCGTGGAATGGTGCTCACAGATGCTACTGAAGTACGACCACGGACAATCTAATGCTGTTTATGACATTGTCACAGGAGATGAAACGTGGATTTATTGTTTTGAACCCGAAAAAAAACAGCAATCTTGTGATTGGTTGTTTGAAAATGAGAACATGCCAACAAATGTTTGGTAGGCGAAAAACGTTGGTAAAAAAATGATCTCGTTTTCTGTCAGCAACGGGACCCATTTGTACAATTTCACTTGAAGATCAAGAATGTTAATGGCGAGTGGTATTCTACCATTTGTTTACCCAGGGTGTTAGAAAAAGTTCGCGTAAGACGTCCCAAAAGCCGCGTTCTCCTACATCATGACGACGCTTCTTCACACACGGCCAACAAAACAAAGCCATCCTGCGCATAGCCTCGACCTAGCACCCTGTGATTTCTGTATTTTCCCCAAAATCAAAGATTTGATGAGAGGTTTCACTTTTACCAACTCCGAAGAGGCATTGATAGCGTTCAATCTGCCTTCAGATCTGTGGACCTCCCGTTTTAAAAAATGGTTCGATCACATGAAAAAATGTTTAAAATGTTTGAAAAGCAATAAACATACAATTTTGGTTATAACATGTTGTTTTTTTAAGTTACGCAAAACTTATAGTGTGGCCTACGTATATCAGCATTTGTTAGATACATATCAGTATTTATTTTTATTTATACTTTGAATATACCTATAATTGATATTTTAAATTTGCACTACAACAATTTAAATTTGCACGCTATCAAAAAGCAGATTGTATACTAGATCTCATTAATAAATACAGATCCCCAATTTACAATATGAGTACCTACCAGCGCCCACAGTTATGACTTTGCCGATTCATATAAATTGTAATCTCATATAATAGTACCACAGAAATAAGTTACACCGATGTACCTGCGCAAAATACATTTTTTTCAAAGGCGCGAAAACATTTCAGCCAATCACCAGGAAAAAATTTGGACGTGAAATTCTCATTCGCCATTGGTCAAACGAGAGCAGGCTGTATTGGCATTCGTCAGTTGCATAGCCCTAAGTTAGCTGTCATAGATTGTCATTCATACAAACGTCAAAACTCATGCATCACAGATATTGCGAGCGAGATAGCTTGAGCTTACGTATTGCTATATTTTAAGCCTTATAAGTTGTGGAATAAGGTTACTATTAAATTGGTGTTATAAATCGGATTAGATTGCCTTATGGTGCACCCTTATGCGTCAACGATGAAAGCCGATGTAACTTATTTTTGTGGTACTACCATACCTTTCATTCGTACGGAAACCTCGGTGGGCGAGAATGAAAAACTCGCAATGGGGTGGTTTATTGCCTTACTTTTACGAAACCTTTTGGTAATTAAATACATAAATAATTATAAAAATTTACCTTTATAATTAACGGGTACAATTTTAATTACCTAGTTTCAACACCGTGGATTATTATGGTATATATATATACATTCACATGAATAATCATGAATATATTGAAGTTTAATGATTTCGGTCAAAAATATTATCTTAAACTTACCTTTGAGTTCGGGGAACAATTTGCGCAGGAACTGTCTCTTGGCGTTGTTGCTGACAGTGGTGAATACTTCACAGCCGTGCGCCAGGGTTATATTTATTAACGCTTGGCCCAAGGCTCCTGTACCTCCTTGCACGAGGACTTGTAAATGTGGAGTCAATGTAAATTTGATAAACTGGGAATTTTAAACAATATTTCGTGAATTATAACGTAAGCCATCGTCATAGTCCACTTTTGAACTTTGAGATATTATTATCCTGATAATCTTTAAGATGACGATAATCATAAAATAAGTAAAAATAAACTAGGTATTCCGACGGTTCTAAGCCCGTACAAAGTACAAGGGAAAAATGTATATAACTACGTGCACGCAGGCCGCGGAATATTTACAGCTGTGTGGCGCGCAGTCGAGAATAATTCATACAAGTTAGTGACCGATCTAATAGAGCATTACTACAATGCGAGTCGAATGAAATAAAATTATATTAAAATTAAAACTGATTTTTTTGAAGTAAAACTTCTATACGCGCGTTTGACATGGGGAGTAAGCTGGCGAGAGCGTTACAAAATTCACACATCGGGCGAGGCCAATGGAAGTTGTCATTCAAATTCAAATTTCAAATTCTATTTAAGTGAAACTTTTTTGTATTTAAAAAATAAATAACATATGACCTGTATTGCCATTGTAGCTACGGTGTTGAATTTATGTATTAAATCAATAATTAAGTTTTACTTCAGCTGTGTGGTTATAAAGCACACCTTTTTTATAATTAATTTTACAATTGATTTAACTGTTTTTATTGGTGGTATAGGTTATTTCAAAGTCACATGCTACCTTTCGAAAATTACCATTAAATCCCGTTTATAATCCCATTAATATTAGAAATGCGAAAGTTTGCACGTATATTTATTATTTTAGTAGGTATGTAATGTTGATGATAATGAAAATGACATAAAACTTACTTTTAATTCTAAAAAAATAGGTTCCTTCTTATATTATTTTACACGGGTGCAAACGCGGGAATACCCAGGGTTATAATGATTAATTATCACTACATAGCATAAAACAAAGTGGCTTTCCGCCGTTTGTGAGTCTTATGCTTAGATCTTTAAAATTACGCAACAGATTTTTATGGGGTTATTTTTATTAGAACAAATTTTTAATAGTGATTCAATAGAAAGGTTTATATGTATAATAACCCCATTTTTGAAATCCGAAATGCACGCGGGCGAAGCTGCAGGCGGAAGCTAGTACCATATATTTATGGTATCTACACAACTAATTTTGAAATTATAAAATAAACATCGAAATTTTGAATTTAAACTCACGCGGGAACGGCTAAGTTATCTAGACACATGGCGTCACCCTCCAGACTGCATCTGCTTTACTTTCTCAAAACCATTACAGTATCGCTAATGTTTCGTCTTCAACCTTCTTTTATAAATGAATAATTTTAACTTACAAGTATATAGAATGCTAGTGAATAAGCAAGTGGTACGGTGGCGGCGTCTTCTAAGGTCCAATGTGATGGAACTGGCCAAATTAAGTCAGAATTTGCTTTTATTCGTGAGCAAATGGAATCTGTATATACCATTCCCATGACTCCTGTACCCCTATTTAAAGATAAAGAAAAATAATATGTTTAGCCCAATATTTGTTGTAATAATGTGTTTCGAAGCTAATTTATACTAGAAGCGGGAGTTCATTTTTAAATGTATACAAATAAAAAGAAGATTACTTATTTGTAAGTCCACTAAAATCTAAAATGCATCTATGTTTACCACGATCGTTGTACAGTGATGTTTCTAGATATTTACTCACTAGAACCATATTTATACCGACGTAGTCAACCTAAAATTAAAATTATAGATTATTGTCATTCATCATATTATTTTGATTAATGTAGGGACACACAAGTTAATTAAATTGTTAGCGTTTGTGTACCTGAACTTCCAGACTAGAACAAGATTGTACATCGAGTTTGGCTTTCATCCATTTTAAAGAATTGAGGTCGCCAACACGCTCGATTCTCAGTATAGCCTCTTTTTCCGTGTTACCATTAATAATATCACATGGCAAATAATATTCACTATCAAACTTTTCCTACAAAGCAAAAATAATGAAATGAATATGAAGTACTTAAGATGGAAGAAATTTAAATCAGCCTAGACTGAGACATCAACTATCCGTTTCTAGACACTGCCAGCCACTTTGCTTATGTAATCCGCATAGATAGAGGGAAGGAAAAAAACAGAGATAATATTGCCTTTATTATATTAAGTAGGTACTTTAAATGGCAGAAAATAAAACTTATTATACGGCCTATATCGGTGTGATCTAGTCGTGTTTTGGGCCGTTTGGGATTTAGGCTACCTTTTTTTTGGCAACGCAGGGGAAACTACCCAGGAACCCGGGTGACTCAACTGGGTACAGTATCGGGCACGCAAACTTTTTTGTTTAATTTCGCAAAATTACTAGTGAACTTTTTTGTAATTAAAAACTAAATATCATATTATGTCATGCTATATCATTGTGACT
>LUGF01052851.1:155006-167827 GCA_001625245.1 Calycopis cecrops | reverse complement strand
TTTATTTATTGAATTAATATACTTTATAAGTATTATTATTAAAAAGTATTAGCGTTTTGCATTTCTCTTACACGTAAACTATAAGTGTGCCTAATTTAATACTCCTCTGACCGCGCAATTTTTGCTTCAAGTGTTGATATATATCAATCAAAATATTATTCTCGCATTCTTACTTCCGTTGTGATTCCTATGTAGATTATAAATTATATTATAAGTATTATTTTTGTGCCGTTCGTTATACTTGGTAGTCTTATCTCTTTGTATACGTAGACAGAGGTACGCTTTTTACAACCCCAATGTGGAATATTGTGAAATTCCGGTAAGGGAAATGAAAGCACCGCATCTGCGTGACATAAACATGTGACATGGCGCGTGACAGGTTGTTTGAGTTAAAATACCATATATTACTTAGTTGTCTACATATGCAATAAAACTGTTGCCAATACCGTAGAGGATACTGCCGACACTTTTTTTTGTGAGCGTATCGCCAACATGCTTGCACAGTTTTGATCTCTATGACTCCAAATGCCAAGCTCCAGTTTCGTTTCTCCCACATTATGTTCACTCACGACATGGTATTGAGCAGGACGCTGTGACTTGGAAATGTTTAATGATTCCTTGTTAATGATAAAAGTATCGTTTAGACGATACAAAGTTTCACATAGCTGAAAATACGCACATATTTAAACTATATTTATTATTATTAATGTAAAAAAAAAGTTGTAAGATTTTATGAAATAACAATGTAGGGAAACAATAATATAATTCAAATATAATATAAGCAAGCTAAGCCGAGTGATGGATGCAGCCGACATAAGTACCTACCTACTGCAGAAACTTGTATAATTTAATAATTATTATTAAAGTTAGTTAAATATGATACGTTGTCGATTTGCTACGACTTCTTCTCTGCAGTCGACTATAATTTGACGTGTCACGTTATAATCGCGATGAAATAAAACTAGACGTGTCGACGTGTCGAGTAACATCACCATAACATCCCGGATCTCACTCATAATATTGTATGAAACTCTTTGTCCGGTTATCTGTATCTATCTAATTACCCATCGCATAAACCATAATAACACTAGCTTAAAAATCCCTGACATTCGCCACATCTGCTAATCGTATCAATTAAAATCCATATTGTAATATTTAAGGCTGCAGCCAAGATACGAGCAGGCGGAGCGGTGATCAGTTCACGACGCTAGTGACGAGGTCGCTCGAATAGGCTATTTGACAGTATTAAAAATAAAAGTTTATTGAAATTAATATTTAAAACCATTTTCTTAAAATAGGTACGTATTTTTATTCATGAGTTACCTACGTGACTCGAAACGAAGTGAAATTGACTATGACGTAAAACATGCGTGAGCCAACAAATCATAGAGGCTGCATTCCGAAATCTACTGATATTAGTTAATTACTTGAAAATGTAACTTATTTTTTTTCTTTAATCTATAATATGCACAATAAAGTATATTTCATTCATTCGTTCATTTATAGTACTAACTTTTTTGTTGTTGTTGTCAGTCGAAAAATACATAAGTTGAGTTAGAAATTTGACTAGTCACTTGCAAATGTCGAGCTCAATTTATGGATTTGTCAACTGACAACAACAACAAAAAAGATTGAAATAGTACTGGCAGTGATTTCCAGAACGCTACAAAGCGAATATGTCACAAGACGCATTTTTGTTAAAAAAGCGTTATTCGCGAGTTTTATAAATTATAAATCTTTAATTTGAAAATCTGTGATAAATACTTATCAGAATTAAAAACAAAAAATTGCAAAAAAAAACATTCTGGAGTGGTTTTTGAAAATTTGTCAAAAAGTCTATTGACGTGCGAAGAGAATACGCGATGTCGATACTGCGTGATATTTTCTATTTAAGTATTTAGTTTGTGGGTTAAAAAATGTGTAAAACCATACAACCCATACCCGAAAGGGGCCTTATTTCTAAACTACGCTGCCCATCTGCCCATGTAGTAAAGTGGGAAAATTCTATTTATAATTGTGTCACTGAAAAAAAAACCATAACTAAATAAACTTGAAAGAAAAACGCATTTTTTTTTCATATTTGTACTTACTTTGACATCAGTATATAGATTCGATATTAAGAGCAAATTATAATTTGTTAGGGAAAATTTGCTGTTCTCAGAAATATCCTTTTTGCAAACTTTATTATATTGTGCAATAACTCCTGGTATATTATAAATTAATTCTGAAATCTTGCTAAATCCTGACTGAGTATCAATTATTTCCAATAAATTTATCTTTTTCTTGGCAACATTATCAGATACGACTTGTAAGAACAGATACAAAGCAGTCGTTTCCTAAAAAAATATTCAATGGTATCAATGAATATATTATCTGTCCAATGAGAATATAACAAATCCGTTCAATGAATAAAAAAAAACTTACATCTGAGACGTCAGTGGGGAAAAATGGTATATACTTAGGTGTATTCAATACAATACGATCTTCGCTAAGTGCCGGTAGATCAACAAACGTGATATTTTCTAAAACTACACCTCCACATCTAAAACAGGAGAGTATTATAAATAAGTCAAAGGTGTACTACCCAAAATGAATACGCCGCTAAACACCGTCAATTTCGCTTCTTTTAACACTGGCCTTTGTAAGACACGATGATGAAAAAATAAATGTGATTATTCAAGATATATTTCAAAACACAATTATGTTTGATTTGTTCAAAGAAAAAAGCCTGAAATCACTTACTTAAATACGTTTAATAAAAGAATGTCTTTCAGAAATTAGTTAATTTTTAATAATTTTTCTCATAGTCTATTTAATTTGGTAGGAACCGCTCTTTAACGTAACACGAACTGTTAGAATAAATACCACAATAGATTTAAAAATATCTTATAATATTGTATTTCTGTTTACAATAACAATGTATTATTTGTTATTTCACAATTTTGCAGTTTGCACACGCTTTACAATAAATAACACTAAACATATTAAAAATAAAAAAAACAATCTCAATATTAAGTCAATATAATATATTCTTGTTCATTGTGTTTTGTTTGTGATTTTGCTCTAGCCAATTATGTAAATATTATTTAATCAAAATACAATTAGGTAGGTAGAGGTGCGAAAAAAGGCGAGCAACACGTTTGCAAATAAATAACTATGCGTTTGTCTTTGAGCATCGATTCTCTTGGATCGTCACTTCAATTAGCGCCTAGATAGCGCTAATTGAGAGTTAAAATTTGAACATTGAATCGGCATATAAGCTTAGTACTACATAGTACGCCTGTATGGCTCCAGATCTTTGACTATGTGCAGTGCCTTAATTGACAACAATTATAATACTAATACTGTGTTTGATCTATTTAAGAAAAAGAAAAAAACCCAATATTCATAACCGGGGCACTGCAGTGCCATGAACAGTCAACTAGAAGAGGATGTGTATCGTTTTTTTTGATAGCTTGATTTGGAACTTTGGATATATGTGCTGAATACGTATGAGTGCTGATAAATTTTAACTGTGCGATACAAGCTGTCGTCATGGCAACATTTTATATAAAATATTTTGGGGGAAATTAAGATTCAACTATTACCTAAATCTCTCACCAAAATATTTTATTATCTACTTACGTCAAAAGTCTACCATAGATCAGAGATTCTTTCATTAATGTATTGCAGCAAACGGGGCCAGTATAAGTAGATCTCTCAAGTCTTAGTCACATACCTAATACCAGCGTGAAGCGTGAGCTCACTCGTACTTCGCACGGCTTGTGAAAATATGGTGGCCAAGCAGGGAAATGGGATAAGGTAAGGCAACGCGTCTGCACTCTGTATAACATATGCAAAAGTTCATGAGTGTTACTAGCACCAAAAGTCTCGGGGGCGGCCACACAAATTTATCCATTTTCAATTAGATTATACGAAGTTTTATAAATGCAGTTGCTGTTGTTGCTCTTAAGGATCACTTTTATGGAGAGTTTAACAAATCGTGTAAATAAACTTACACAGCACTATCAAAAGCTTCAAGTAAATTTGCTGTCAATGACGTAACTACATCGTTCCCATTCAATGTTTCAGCAGCTTGTCTTTCGGGGTCAATGACTATATTTTTTATAGAGGCCAGTTGAGATACTCCGTTATGGCTTCTTTTTAGAATATTCAATTGCAAAATACCGTCAATAAATGTCACCCAATTACATTTCCATTCGATTTGTGCTTCCGTGAGAGATTCGTTGACACTTCGAAGACTACGAAAATCTTCCCTGAAAATGAAAATAAACATATACAGGCCACAAAAGCACTCTTCATTCAGGCACGCGTAGGTAACACTGGTCAAAATCCTCCGCGTGGTGCGCCCTGGGAAATGGTGGCTACTTGACTCTTCCTCTTTTTCTTTGTGAAAGTGTGTATAAGTTTAATGGTTTACTAGGCTATGATTTGCAATGATTCGCAATTATTCCATTCTGTGCTTTAGCGTCCGTCCGGAAACGCGTGGGTAGAGGGATCCCTATTCCAAGAGCGCTCAGTTTTTGTGTTAACTACAGCTCAACCCACACAGACTTCATCACATAAGAACAAATCACAGAGAAAAAAGGTTGGCGCTCGACAGGAGGAAGCCCACACTGAAATATATACGTTTGACGTCCAGGCTGGCGCAGTGGTACAGGCCTCTTATATGTGGAGCATATTGCGCCAGGGATCGTAGGTTCGAATCCCGTTTTGGTCATGGATGTTTAACTATGTATTATATGTATTTCTATAATAAAAATTTTAAATATATAAATTTCTTTAATTTATAAAATCATATCAAATATATTCCGTTGTCGTACCCGTAACACAAGTCCTAACGGTAATTAACACGTGTTAAGTCCACAGATATTATTATTTTATTATATACAGCTACGGGATTTAATCTTGAACATAACTCTCTAAAGCGGATTATAGAAGTATCAAAAGAGGCGTACTTTCAGGCCTTTCTTCAAAAGGCAATACTTTAAGATTCCAAGCAGGTCGGGCCCTTCAAAACGGATGTTATTTTAGATGTTTGCATTAGGGATTGAGAAGCTGAAAATAGAAGCTAACGGCTGCTGAACTGGAATCGTCTTTCGGATTTCTACCGCGACTACGATATATTACCTAAACATACTGTAATTATAGTTTAAGTGTCTAAGAACGAGGCTGTCTATTCTGTTTCATTTGGCGAGTGGTGTGACTTTGATTTCCACTCAAAGCAATATAATTGTAACATGAATTTAATTTTATTAACTTCTGTCTATATGTAAAATTATGGCATGTAATGTTTGTCAAACTTAAGTCGTTCAGATAGATCAAACTACATAAGGCAAACTGTAAAGCAAAATAAAAACTTACCCGTAGTTATAGTCTCTAGCATTAAATAGTTTATACACGTCCTGGGCAGTAATTATTGTTTCGCCTGTACGGGATGCACGTCTTTTATTAGTAATAATATCCGTAGTAATAAAACCTTGGATCATTAATGAACTGTCGTTCGTAACCTAAAATATTTTAAAAAATCTTTTATTTTTTTTTCATTAACAAAAGTAAATTATTAAAATTAGTTACCTTATTATTCTGCTCTTTTGGTTGGCCTATAAGTTGGCTCACCAGCCAGAGGTAAAATATTACTTTTTGTATTTAATTTCTTAAAAAAGGATATTAACAAAGTTAATATTCTGATAATTAAATGAATGAAGTTGGTAAGTATACTGTTTATTTTCGGGTGGAAAGAAATCTTCATATGGCTAACACAGTCAAAAGAAGTTCCACCACTTCTAATGGGCCACTATTTTATTGTAAGCAGATAAAAGGGTCTGTCTGTCTGTGTTTGTTTGTTTGTTCGTTTGTTACTCCTTCCCGCAAAAACTACTGAACTGATTTTCATAAAATTTGGCACACAGATAGAGGGTAACTTGGATTAACACATAGTATAGTTTTTATTTATCCCGAAATGTTCCAATAGGACGCCATGGGATGATTTTCTATTTTTCACGGGATAGAAATCTACCCGAGTGAAACCGCGGGGCGCAGCTAGTATATAATAAACTAGCTGTGCCCCGCGGTTTCACTCGCGTTTAATTTCTAAGAAATCCATATAAACTTCAACACCCTATTTCACCCCTTAGGGGTTGAATTTCTAAAAATCCTTTCTTAGCGGATGCCTACGTCATAACATCTAACTGCATGCCAAATTTCAGCTTGATCCGTCCAGTAGTTTGACTATATTTTCCAAAATAAAATATAGTCTATGTTAAGAAAGAAAGAAAGAAAAACGTTTATTTGATAACACATATACAAGAGACAGACATTACCTAATATAAATTACAAAATATGTATCACACACAAAAAAAAAAAATATTGTACAAAAAAGAAAATAAAAAAAAAAAATTACACACAAAATACCAAAAAATGTTAGAAGATAGAGTGCCTCTTGAGTGCATCAAATTGGTTTGGTTCGGTATGAAGTCAGGTAATCATGATTAACATGACACCTGACACCTGTTTTCAGCCAAACCACTTGATTGAATGCGTCACGGCCGTCGGGCGTCTACACTTAAACTAATTTAATCATAATTAAATATGGCAAACCACACGTATATAATATAGCAAACTCAGTATGATAACAAAATAAGAAAAAAAAAATAAAATATTAATAAAATATGACTAAATATATAAATACATAGATAGGTACACATACACTTACACATAATTACATACCTACATACACACATAGTCCCACTGGCCACCACCGAGAATATACAAACACAATATTATATAGTTATACATACAATAAGAATAATAAGAATGATTATATTATTGATACATTTCCGACTATCGCCTCAGTCCTCTGCTGCTGTTCAACCAAAAACCTCTTCAGATGTTTACTGAAGGTTTGTACCGAGTTAAGTGCTCTTATTGGTGGTGGCAGGTTGTTCCATATTTTAGCAGCGGCGTAGCGAAAGCTACCTCTAAATGCAGCCGACTTATGTTGGTGGGTTGCAAGTTGCTGAGAGCACTGCCTTGTTACTCGTAGATAATGTAGCTTTCGAATGGTGAAAGAATTTTTAAAATCGGTCCAGTAGTTTTTGAGCCAAACAAACAAACAAAGTTTTCCTCTTTATAATATTAGTGTGTCCGAAAAATCCAAATATCTTACGGAACCCTATTTTTTTCTAAAATAAAATATAATCTATGTTACTCGTGGATAATGTAGCTTTCGAATGGTGAAAGAATTTTTAAAATCGGTCCAGTAGTTTTTGAGCCTATTCAATACAACCAAACAAACAAACAAAGTTTTCCTCTTTATAATATTAGTATAGACAAGACACAAGTATGGACAAAATCAACAAGTGGTCGAACAGATAATTACTAACAGCATTTAGCTGAAATCACGTAAGTGAAAGTACTATATTGGTGGTACAGACCCAATTCATGTACGATACAGAAATAAGGCAGAAATAAGGCTGTCAAGACAAAATAAACTACTTTCTAAAAAAACTTGTGAGGACGAAATAAGCGAGCAGTCGAAGAGTTAATGACTACCGAGACCGATAAAATCTATACAAGTGTGTTGTCCTCTTTTACTCTATATACAAAATTGACACCGGATAGCATAGCGATACGTTATACTGGACTAGTATCGCGGTTTCACCCGTGTTTAATTTCTAAGAAATTCAAATAAACTTCACATCCTATTTCACCCTCTTAGGGGTTGAATTTCTAAAAATTCAACAGATGCCTGCGTCATAACATCTACCTGCATGCCAAATTATAGTCCGATCCGCCCAGTGGTTTGGGCTGTGCGTTGATAGATCATTATGTCAGTCAGCCAGAGGTAAAATATTACTTTTTGTATTTAATTTCTTAAAAAAGGATATTAACAAAGTTAATATCCTGATAATTAAATGAACCTTTGAATTTGAATTTTATATGAATTACCTATATACTTATACAAACCTTTGAATTTTATATGTAGATAGCATTTAGCTGAAATCACGTGAGAGAAAGTACCTACTATGTTGGTTGTACCGACCCAATTCATGTACGATACAGAAATGTTGAAATGTTGGAACAGTGACTTACGATCATTGTAGGATATGTCTCAAAACGAACACAAACAGCGTTTTTACCTCAAATTGTCCTGTTCCTCTTTGCAGCGTCACATCAATTCGCAGTTGGCGTTGTTCGTGCAGTAAGGGTTGCGAGTGGAAAAACACGTCTCGGAATTGAACTGAAATACTTTTCAGGCCCTTATTCAAAGTCATGGCCAAAGTGTCCCACACACACACAAGAGCCGCAGCAAATGGATATTGATTTTTACCTAGTAAGAATAAAGAAACGATCTTTGATTTGGCTTTGATGATCCACCTATTACTTAAGCTCCTTAAAGTACCATTCAAATAAGAGAAATGCGTAAAAACCATATAAGTATATATTTAGTAAACAGATGATCTATACTCTGGTATGTTTTTTATGAACTATGTTCTAGTATTGCCAAACTGCACTCTACATGTGGTAGTCTACATATATATAGAATACCTTTCCGTATGCTTTTAGTCTTTCAAATATGTAAGTTACTGTAATTGAAGCGCGTTATAGATTTACTTGTTCATATTGCGTGGAAAGAAATCTCCATATTGCTCACACAGTCAAAAGAGGTCCCACTATCATTGACAGATGACAATACAACCAAATAGTGGCCACTATTTGGTTGAAAGCAGATAAAAGGGATGGTGGAAGGATTGGAGCCAGCGTATTACATTCGAAGAGCTTGACAGCCAGACCAGTGAGATGACAAAGTTAAATATTATGGCTTGACAGCCAGACCAGTGAGATGACTAAGTTAAATATTATGCTATTGAAAGGAACAAAAAAACACGACTAGACTATATTTCAAATTGAAACGAATGATATTGTGAAAAATTTTAAGAATATATCGTTGTAGTAATAATGCCACACCGATATTAATGAAAGAAAAGCCTGAAAGACAATTTTAGAATGCGGAGGAGAGACTGTCAAACTACTTCAAGGCGAACATAAGTCTTCTGGATGGAGCTAATATTTTAAAGATGTATGTATTTTTTTTTATGGTATAGGAGGGCAAACGAGCGGTTGTAGCCATTTTCATGACTACCGACGCCCATAGACATCTGCATACAGACTATACAGATGCGCTGCCCTCCTTTCTCCACCCACCTCCATGGGCCATGTATGAATATTGCATGTCTTTGTCTTAGTCTAGTGCACAATACTTTGCAAAAGATTGTATGGGTGATAATAAGCATGAACAATGGAATGGCTGCCGGAATAGATAAGGTGACTATTGAGATTATTAAATATGGTAATTC
The DNA here is from genome assembly GCA_001625245.1 of Calycopis cecrops. Taxonomy (NCBI): domain Eukaryota; kingdom Metazoa; phylum Arthropoda; class Insecta; order Lepidoptera; family Lycaenidae; genus Calycopis; species Calycopis cecrops. Next base: position 158,468 of record LUGF01052851.1, on the reverse strand, counting down.
TGAAGAACCAAGAAGAGAACCAGAAAGAGTCCCTGACTGCAGTGAGGGACTATTTTTAGACTACTTTTTGGATACTTTGTAAAGCGCGCTTAAGGATCAGTACACTTGAGGACTGGTGGCGTGCAATCATCATAGAAAGACAAGTGTAAACGTATGGACTGCAATATCTATGGGGCCATCAGTTTCATTATCTTAACCTTCGAAATTCTATAAAAAAAAACATTGAGATGGTTATATGAAGAAATGTTGTGGGAGTCAACAACTTAGAGGGAGGTTTTAGGCCAGAAAAAGAATGTAAGTATTAAGTGTTATACGATGAGAAAGAACATGCTCTGTTGGTTCGGACATGTAGAAAGACTACCAGATGAAAGGCTAACAAAACAGATATACAATGGGAATGTGGAGGGATGTAGTAGAGCCGGTGAAGACCAAGATTGATGTACTAGTATCTGATTGATCGGGCACTGTCCGAAAGTGGTATCTTTATCAACCAGGATTGTGTATGAAGAAAGTTATGAATTTGCAGAAAACAAAACAAAGCAAGCAAGTAATATACAGGGTGATTCACATTAAAGTGCAAACCCCGAAACTGGGTAAAATTAGACCGATAACTATCGACCAAAATGGGTCTAAGAAATTTCTAAAAAAAAACTAATTTTTTTATCCGCCACTAAACATTTGTTTCCCGAATATTGACCTCTATGTACAAATAAATTTATTCCTCCCAAACTAGCCGATTTTGATGAAATAAACGACAGATCCGTGCCAGGTATTTAGCGATGAGGATAAAATAAAAAAGAGACAACAAAATTGGCACCGGTATAACAATGGAATAAAAAAGGGTCTCTACCTGAATTTGCCCATTTTGAGTACTGAACTTTAAAAATTCGTAACTCTTGTATTTTTAGAGATACAATGTTTATTTTTTTGAAAGCTAATACAATAATAATAAATTATAAAATAAATCAAGAAGTAGGGGTTTATTTCATAGAAATTTGAGTTGATTTAAAAAAACAGTGAAAAAAAGTGATTTTGTTCACAAGTATTTAAAAAAATTAAGTATTTAAAGCCATTTTTGTGTCCTTTTTTTATTTTGTCCTCGTCGCTTAATACTTGGCATTGATTTGTCGTTTATTTCATCAAAATCGGCCAGCTAGTTTGGGAGGAATAAATTTATTTGTACATAGAGGTAAAAATTCGGGAAAAAAATTAGTTTTTTTTTAGAAATTTTTTAGACCCATTTTGGTCGATAGTTTTCGGTCTAATTTCACCTAGTTTCGGGGTTGCACTTTAACGTGAATCACCCTGTATAAACAATAATAGGGTTGATATGTGAAACTAAGTTCTCTCTGCAACACACCTCAGTTCATGGACGAGGTTGCTGTTAGGAAGCCGAAGCTAAGATGTGTTACTGTTGTGTTGTTTTTTTTATTTCTTTCAGAGATTTGTGTCAGTATTGTTTTAATTACAACGTAGTTAATGTGCCTAATAGAATATTGTATTTGTTTGTATATTATCGTAATATTTTGATACCTCTAATCACATGCCCCTTCAAATAACTGTGTTCTTCATTATGTATTGATATAACGTATTTACACGCTGAAGCTGTCTTTCTACAAGCACTTGCATGTAAAGGGATAATCCTGAAAATAAAGATGACATTATTATTGCACGGCTCTTATTGCGAAGCATTAGTGAATACTCCACCATTCAAATTATAGATCTATAATTTTTATATGATATGCGAATAAAACATTTTGTAATATATATATAAAATATAAATGATGTATTTTTACCATTTTTCATTGTGAGCCCATTCTACCAAGTGCGACAACATCGGAGTGGACGTAGACACTGGGAACTCCACTTTGGGATATAGAGCCTTCACCTTGGGTTGGAACCCTTCCATGGATAATCTGAAAAGAAAAATATTAATAAAAAAATTAAAAAAATAACAAGATATTCATAGAGACTAACCAATTGCATAGGACATATTATAGTGCACGAGTATACAAGGTAACCACTATGGTTTACAAAGACTTTAATTCGACTAAAATTAGAACAAGATAAAGTAAGACGTAGATATCAAAATTTTTAAAATAATCCTTGGGATAAACTGGAGTTATCTGATTTTTTACGGAGCCGTTACCAAAAATTACAAAAAATTCTACACGAATTGCAAAATTAGTCTTAATTTTTTTTATTTTATTTTTATTTATTTGGGATAACAAACAATTGTACAATGGATATACAAAAAATCCTTAAATTAACTTAGATTAAGTAGTTGCACAACCAATGACATAATCCGCAACTAAGGTAATCAGATTATTACAGAGAAATAAGAAAAGTGATTGATAAATTTATCATATCAATATTAACACAAATTATAGATGTACATAATCAATTATTGATTAAGTAAGACCTCTCTCAATATAGTTTCTTTGAATTTTGATGAAGTAATTACAAAAATATTATAATAAAAGTCAGACGAGAAAGTTAGGACGGTGTTTGAGAAATTTTTCGCTGACATTCCAATTTCAACTATCAAAAATTTAATATCCTCTCCTGCTACTGCTGAATCATTGCTGAAAGACTATGTAAGGAAATGTGATGTCAATTTTTGTTTTCATGAAATAGAGCCCCAAGACATAATTACAACTTTTAAAATGTTAAATATTAAGAATACGACTGAATTGTGGGCCATATCTATGAAAGTTATAAAATCGATAATTGACATAATTGCTCTATGTTTATCTTTTATATTTAACGAATGTATAAAATTTGGAGTATTCCCTGACCTAATGAAGCACTCTAAAGTATTGCCTCTTTTTAAATCCGGTTGTACTAGTGATCCTTCAAACTTTAGACCAATATCTATACTACCGGCTTTTAGCAAAGTATTTGCAAAATTAATTTTGAATCAGTTACAGTCTCATTTTAATACTAATAATGTATTACATGATAAGCAATTTGGTTTTACAAAAGGACGCTCTACTACAGATGCTGGTGTAAGTTTACTAAGTTCTATTTTTGAGGCATGGGAGGAGTCACGGGATGCGCTAGGTGTATTTTGTGACCTTTCCAAAGCCTTTGACTGTGTAGAGCATGAAACATTGGTCAGGAAATTACACCATTATGGTATAGGAGGCTCGGCTCTCAACCTATTGACTTCGTATTTAAACAATAGAACTCAACGGGTTGAGGTAAATAAAAAAAGGTCTAACGGGACTAAAATAGAAATGGGGGTCCCACAAGGGTCAATTTTGGGGCCTTTTTTATTTCTAATTTATATAAATGATCTACCATATCTCGTTAAAGACAACCATGAGATAGTCCTATTTGCTGATTAAAATGATACAACAAGTTCGCAGTATGAAGCAAAACTGATTTATTATTTTGATACCCTCTTTAAGAAATTATAAATGTCAATCAACACATACAACAAATACACAACATATCTTT
>LUGF01052851.1:138766-153322 GCA_001625245.1 Calycopis cecrops | reverse complement strand
CGACACTCGTTCGATTTAATTCTACCAATGTCCATAGGTTCCGTGACGCTGGACGGAGTTTGCTTCCATTCCGTAGCACTGGCATACAGGTCAGGGAACGTCGCTTGGTAGTTGAGAGAAGTTTGTACTGCTGCCTCAAATGTGAGATCCTTTGTCTTTAATAAATCTCGCCGCAAGCGCTCGTCCCGAATGCCAAGTACTAAACGATCCCGCAGTTGGCGCTTTAAATCAGTAAAGTTACACTTAGCGCCCATCAAACTAATTGCTGCCACAAATTCCTGCACGCTCTCATTCTGTAATTGTCGACGTTTATGAAATTTATCGCTCTCTAATATTTCATTAACCTCCGGTTCGTAAAACCTGTCCAACACATGGATAATTTCAATGTATTTCACTGTAGTAGGTCTTGCAGGTGCTAATAATAATGCAATTAATGAGTATGTATCCTTGCCACATTGTGATAAAAACAAAGAACGTCCTCTCGTATCAAGGTCACTGCCGCTTACACCCGCGGCGTCTAGTGCGCATTGCAATTGTTCCTTATAATCACACCACTTATCCGTCTTAGGGTTAAAATGTCCCGGAAATACTATGTTAGCAATATTTGTCGACATTTCACCGAAATACAATTAATTTTCCTCGTCGCCAATAAAATGATACAACAAGTTCGCAGTATGAAGCAAAACTGATTTATTATTTTGATACCCTCTTTAAGAAATTATAAATGTCAATCAACACATACAACAAATACACAACACTGATGATACGTCTTTTATTATTAAACATAAGCGACAACAGATTAATTGCGATGAGGTAAATAGGTCTCTCTCAATGATAATACATTGGTTTATTGTTAATAATTTATTACTAAATAGTAAAGAGACAAAATGTATTAAATTTACTCTACCTAATGTTAGACAGGTTCCTACCAATGTATTATTAAATGGTGAAACTCTGGATCTAGTGGACTCTACAATTTTCCTAGGAATAACACTAGATTCTAAACTACAGTGGGGTCCCCATATCACCAAGCTTGCGAATAGGCTTAGTTCGGCAGCATTCGCAGTTAGAAAAATTAGGCAAATCTCGGATGAATATACTGCTAAATTAGTTTATTTTAGTTACTTTCACAGTATTATGTCATACGGCATACTATTGCGGGAAAACGCTGCGGGCATAAACACTATATTCGTGCTGCAGAAGCGTGCTATTCGTGCAATTTATCAACTAGCCTCCAATACATCACTGAGAAATAAATTTAAGGATATCGGTATACTGACTGTTTATTCTCAATACATTTTGGATAATGTTTGTATGTAAGAAAGAACATTAGTGAATTCAGTACGACAAATGATAATCATAATAGAAATACGAGAAACAGGCATAAATTAGACATACCATTTCATAGACTTAGTAAAGTAAAGAATTCCTTTCGGGTGCAATGCATACGCCTCTACAATAGGATCCCAGAAAGCGTCCAAAAACTTTCGATTATAAATTTAAAAAAGTTGTTGAAGAGCGTTTGTGTGGTAAGGCATACTATAATGTAACGGATTTTATGGCAGATACCACATCTTGGGATTAATACCCTCCTCCCAGGCTGTTTCTGTACCATATTTTTTGTAAATTCATAAATTGTATTGTATTATATCATTAATAATATGCAAATGTATTTGTATTTTTATATTTTTTACTTTTACATGTCACAACATGAGGCCCGCTGAGTATGTTTCGTCGGTTCTTCTCGGGACAGGGCTAGGGTTGAACCGGTGGTAGATTTATTGTTCACATTCGAAAAGTAATTCCTGTAATTCTATTTTGAATAAAAACTTTTTGATTTTGATTAATATGGCAATAATTGTCTACAACATTCTTATTATATGATGCCATTATTTGATTTAAGGGTGCACGAATACCTGCATTTGTTCTGCTAGGCTTTGAACAGAAAATGTGATGCGTATAAAGCTGACATATACGCTTCGACCTACTAGGTATACGGATATAAATTTGATTAATTATTTCATTGCAATCAAACTTATTATGAAGTATATTCAGTTGGTTGTCGACCGCGGTACAGTTCGCTCGATATTCAAGTCTCTCGCTAATTTTCCAGTGGTTCTCAAATATTTTTAACAACTCGTCAATTCTCAAAAAAACACATAATGAAATGCGATATCTGTCAATCAAATTTTACTGATAGAGTATTCTGCAATGGTTGCCTGCGCTGCCATATCTGAGGTTGGTTACCGCAAACTAGGCGCTGATCGAAGAGCGGGTTGGAGATGTCCGTCTTGTAAGCTGCCCACTGTAAGTCCAAAGTCGTTAAAACCTTCCGACGCTAGCACTCCAGGACCTGTCACACTCGAAATGGTGCTGTCTGAAATACGCGATATTAAATTCCAACTTTGTAAACTTCCGGAGATTCTTGACGATGTTAAGTCTTTAAAAAGTGAAATCTTGGACCTGAAATCGGCCTGCGAATTTAACAGCGCTAGGCTTGAAAGCCTGGACGTCAGAGTTGCTACTGTAGAAAAGCAGATCCTCCAAATTTAACAATTAGACCCTAACCACTCTAAAGACATCGATATGCTTAAGGGTAATAACATCAACAGGGAACATTATGGTCCCGTATGAACAACGTTGAGATTAAGGGTATTCCCCTTAAAACAACAGAAAATTTATTTACCGTGGTTGAGAGCATCTCCAAAGTTGTGGGCTACTCTTTCCCGAAGACCCAAATAAATTATATTGCTCGCGTCCCTACGCATGGTTCCAAACAAAAATCTATCATCGTTAGTTTTATAAACCGCTATATAAAAGAAGATTTTGTTGCCGCGTCGCGAGCCCGCAAACAGATCACGGCTAGAGATATTGGGTTTATGGAAGACGACAACTCAATTTATATAAACGACCACCTTGTGCCTGAACTGAAGCAACTTCTCACCAAAGTTAAAGAACGCTGTAAACAAAATAACTACCAATACGTATGGGTCAAATATTGCAAAATACACATACAAAGAAACGACAAGTCACCAGTCCAAATAATTAATAGAGAATTGGATTTAAACAAAATTGCATAATTTGGAGTTTACTGTATGTAATCATGTATAATTTACCTTTCCATATATATAAACTTGTATTTACATTATATTTTTTAATATTGGCTACGATATTTTATGATAAAATATTTAACTACTTAGACATAAATTATTTTAAAAGTTTGAGAACCGCAAACCGGGCTGTTTGCCCGACGCACAGCTACTGTTCACTCTTATTTCAAAAGACCATACCGCTAAATATATTACGATCACACTTGCACTTACGGAAATGTCCATATGACTCGCTACAGTTAACTTGTTACCCGCAGTACGCGTATGCAAACCGAACGCAGACTAAACATTTATATTTTGTTGTTTATATGCCATCTACCCACACTTTACCGATATACAATTTATTAAAACTGATTAATATACTATTAAGATTCAATTTTACTATTTATTATACTACATATAACTAACGATGGATAATACAAATGAACTTAAAATATACTACCAAAACGCCAGAGGTCTTTGAACAAAAACTAGTATCTTTTATCGTAACCTGTGTCTTTGCTCATATAACATTATTATGATTACCGAAATTTGGCTTATAGACAGCATTTTAGACACGGAAATGTTTGACGGACGTTATGTCGTGTTTCGTAGGGACCGTAATTACGATTTATTAGGTCAAACCAGGGGGGGCGGTGTTCTAATCGCCGTGCACCGTGATCTGCTGGCTACCCATAGGCCTGAATTTCACTCCAGCGCCGAGGACCTTTGGATTACAATCCTACTAAGGACTCGTGGTGCTTCTCAGCGCAAAATTCATGTCGGTATACTATACCTTTGCAGCCAGAACTTGGGTTTGTCATTTAGTGATCAATTGGAAAACTACTTTACTACTGTTAACCGACTATTCGCAGAGTTTCCCAACGACGAATATCTTATTATTGGTGACTTTAATCTTAGCGGAATGAAGTGGATTCCGTCTATGAATGGAGATTATTCCCTTGTACCTACTAATTACTGCACCCGTAACGAGACTTTTCTTGTAGACGAGATGCACTTTTTAAACTTAAAACAATACAATGGAATAGCGAACAAATTTGGGAAAATTCTTGACCTGGTTTTTTCTAATGTCTCAGTTACGTACAGTCAATGATGCTCGTAGTGGTGCTTTAGTACCCATAGATGACCACCACGGTGCACTAGCAATTGACATAATTGGAGCCTGTGAGTCAGTTCTAGATCACGTGAGTTATAAAAAATATCTGTACTCTCGAGCCAACTATGATGATATTAACTCAGAACTATCTATTATTAATTGGCACCAAGTTTTCTCCACACTAAATGACTCCGTTTCGTACTTTTATAATATAATCGCGTCTGTACGTGATAAATACATACCCACGAAAACGAGCCGTAACGAAACGCATCCTAAATGGTACTCGAGGACGCTTGTCAAAATCTTAAAAGAGAAAGACAAATATCTCAGGAGGTTCAAAACTTACAGAAACAGGGCTGACTGGGAATCTTTTAAACTATTAGGTGACAGGTCGAAGCTTATTGAAAAGGAGTGTTTTGACCGTTATATAAGATCTGTCGAACGCGCGGTTATCAAAAATCCTAAACATCACTGGTCATATGTTAAGAGCAAATCGAAATCAGCCGCGATTCCTAATACCTTACAATACAATGGCAACGTATATAATACAGGTGAGTCAGTTTGTAACGCCTTTTCAACATATTTTTACTCGACATTTTTAGCTAGTGACACATCTTCTGACGATTTTTGCCCTGTAATTTCAACCGCTAGTGTCTCCGGTCTGTCGAAAATATTTGTTGAACCACACACAGTTGAGAAGTTACTGCTTAATTTAGACACATCTAAGTCGGCGGGGCCAGATAGACTACCAGCTCACTTTTTGAAAAAATGTTCAAAGTCCTTGACGTTACCGGTTTTTCTACTATTCAAGCGATCTTTCGATGAATGCACAGTTCCGTCTATATGGAAAAGTGCATATATAACTCCAATTCATAAAAAAGGTAATAAGCAAATGATAGTTAACTATAGGCCAATTTCCAAGCTGTGCATATTGTCTAAAATGCTTGAAAAAATCGTACATGGACAATTGACTGCGGCATTGAAATCCACTTTTAGCCCTAACCAACATGGCTTTTTACGGGGTCGCTCAACTGTGTCGAATCTAATAATACTTAATACATTTTTAACCGACGCTATGAACGATGGTGTTCAAGTAGACGTAGTCTACACAGACTACAGTAAAGCATTCGACCGGCTACAGCACAACACCTTACTTAAAAAGCTTAGTGAAGTTGGTATTAGTGGCGATCTCCTGAGGTGGTTTTCTTCCTATATAAATAACCGTTCACAGGCAGTTGTTATAAACAACTATATATCTAGTTGGGTAACTGTTCCTAGCGGAGTTCCGCAGGGATCGCTGTTGGGTCCGCTTCTGTTTGTGATTAGTGTAAATGATATAAGCTCATGTGTTCACTCTTCAAATTTACTGTGTTTTGCGGATGACATGAAGATATTTGCAAGAGTCGCAGACGAGGAGGATGCCAATATGCTTCAGGCGGATCTTCTACGGTTAGAACCCTACTGTTGTAGTAATCATCTTGATTTAAACGTAGCTAAGTGTAGCGTAGTGACATTTTCTAGAAAGCTTAACACTGTACACTACAACTATACTTTAAAAGGCGAGGTACTGCCTAGAGGATCCATGATAAGGGATCTCGGCGTAATACATGATTCCAAACTCCTCTTTGATGCCCACATTGACACCATTGCTATCAAGGCTAATAAAGCATTGGGATTTGTGATGCGTACTTCTGTGGAATTTACCGAAATAAAAACGTTGAAAATATTATATTGTTCCATTATTCGCAGCCACATGGAGTACGCTTCACAGATTTGGAATCCAAGGTATCAAACATATATCACACGTCTTGAAAATATACAGAAAAAATTTATTAAGTTTATTTGTTTCAAATCAAAAGTACCCTATGAATCTAATAACTATTTGTCACTATGTAAAAAGCACCATATCCTCCCTTTTGAACTGAGACGAGAAATCGCTGACATGATTTATTTATTTCAAATCACATCCAACCGAATAGACTGTCTTGAACTGCTATCATCATTATCTTTCAATGTACCACCAAAATGTCTCCGTAGTATGCCTTTAATCTATCTACCTTTAGTCCCTCGAATTACAAGAAAAATAGTTTCTTCTGGCGTGCGGGTAATAAGTTTAACATGCTAGCTAAAAAACTTGATCTAGATCTTTTTAACACTAGCTGTGTGTCTGTGAGAAAGCTACTAAGTAACACATTCTTTGAGATGTTGCTAATATTTTGTAAATTTTGCTTATGTAAATGTAAAATGATATTTATATGTATAACTCCTAGCTGTAGCGATCAAACTTAGACAAACCTTGATTGTATGTTGATAAAAACTGTTTCTACTAGTGGGGAATTATTTTTAAGCTTCCTAATTTTCAAATATTTTTGTGTTCTATGGTTGTTTTTTTAAGCTTCTGTTCCTCCTAAATATAAAATAAATAAATAAATAAATAATGAATGAATATTGTAAAGGATTATTAGATCTAGATAAATTCTTCTTGAATATAATGATGGAATACAGAATTTACTTAGTAACTGTTCATATGATAATTTAGATTTAAAACACTTATAAAAAACTGCGTTTAAAAACTTTCGTTGCAAGTTTCCTAACTGTTGAGTATACTTATCGTAAATTGGGTTCCATATAACTGAAGCATACTCAACTTGTGACCTAACTAAGACTTTGTATAAAATTAAATATGACAAATATATTTTAAAGGGAGAACATACTCGTATGACAAGCCCAAACATTTGAAAGGCTTTGTTAGTCATTTGAGTTATATGATAATCTAGTTGCAACTTAGAGTCCAAATACAATCCTAAATCTTTTATAATTGCAATTGACTTGAGAGTAATATCAGCGAAAACCCTAGCGTTCAAACAGAAAGAAAGACGCAGCTAGGTGACTTCCTTTGCGATACGATAAACTCGAAAACTACCAAACGGATTGTTAAACGATTGTTATCAACAATAGAAAGAGTGATTCTTGAGGAAGGTTTAGGTATATAATTTATATAAGTAAATTAGCAGAAATACAGCGGTCGTAAAAACTCTCGCCAACTGGGAGCTTTTCACGCGAATGCCGCCTAAGATGTAATTGAGTAATGTATTAGCGAATTCAAAATTACTACGACCAGTAATGCCACTGGGGGTCATATACTAGTAGGAGGAGATGGCTGTGACTGAATGAGGCCTATTATAATCAACAGTGGATCGATATAGGCTGATAATTATGATGATGATGATATTATGTATGACAATATAGTACCTACCACATGTTACAAAAAGATGTCTGAGTAACAATGAAACAAATCATGTGAATGTGCGTATGCCTTTTAACTTCGCATAATTGCATCATTAAATTGTGAACAATGATTTATTTTTGGATGATAAGTATAATATAAATATTAAACATAAATAATTTTACCCTCCAACAGCTTCCAGCAAAAAGCAAACACAGTCGGGGTGTGCGCGGCGCGTCAGAGGCAGCAGGCGACACGACTGCGGCAGCGAGCGCTTGAGGATCGCTTGCAGCAGCCCGTGAGGAGCGACCTCGATCAGCACGGCGTCCGCGGGAATCCGCCGAGAGGTCTCCTCGAACAGGACTGAGCTCTGTTGCATGATCATTGTAGCATGATAATTAGAAACAATTAAATGAAATAAAATAAAGTATATCTTGTGAGTGTGTAGACAAAAAATACAATTATATTTAATGAAGTGTACATCAGAAAATAAACGTTTAGTTATAGCCTTTTTACCACTTTCGGCGCTCAAGCACAAAGTTACGTAAGTAATGTTTATGCAGATGTGTTACTCTTCCTGCTATCTTTCTCTCTCCGTATGGGATTCCAAATAAGTTATCAATTCACCATGGATGATACAAGAGTAAACAGTACAAGTTTACCAATAAGTTGTTAGTGTGGTATTCAGCGGAGCAGTACTTGGCGGCCGGCTCGTCCCACTTGTCCTGCGGCACCGACGTCGACAGCCAGCGCTCGCTGCGGAGTTTCGGCGTTTTGATAAGCTTCTTCATGTGATCTAACAAACCCGGACCTGAATCATTTAAACGAAAGATATTTTTTTGATTACTACTAACATGGATATATGGATAACAAAATAAAATAAACTATTAATAAATTGCTTAGACTATTTTCATGTAATGTGCATTTCCTCTGTATAACATTGTTTATGTAAAAAAACTTTTGGATTTTTGAATTAAAAGAAACGTGAAAAATTAACCATTATGTAAAAAAATGTACTTTCTAAAATATTTTATTTTTTGCCTTTTCGTAGGTATATAATATATATAAAATTACCAGCGTCGGCGATGTAACGAGAATGATATGCGATGTTGGAGCACGGCACTTCCTTAGCGAAGATCCCCCTGCTGGTGAGACTGGCCACGAACTCGCTCATGACCTCCGCTGGGCCCGAGATGGTGCTGGAGTCGGGCGAGTTGTGGCACGCCACCTCCACCTCCGGCGGACATAGCTTGGAAATCTGAAACAAATATAGTATGTAAGATGTATTTTTAATTAATTTAATATGTTAGTGTATTAATTATTAATTCATGATGGAATTTCATGTAATGAATTGTATAAAATAACTTTGCAACCGATTCGGGTCAGTACGACTGGTGTGGAACAAGTTCTTGGACAAAACCGTCAGAAAGCGTGCTGACGTTTAATCAGATCTAATCCAATATATTCCACCAAGCCTGGATGTTTAATATTTAATGACTAATATTTTTTAAGTTGAGAATTCTACTCTAGAAGCTAAGTTATCCGCTGCGCCTCCAAATCTCTCCCTCTCTCTGTTTCTTATTTCCTCCTTTATATTGACATGCACAGGACCTAAGACGGAGGTAACAAATGGTATGCAACAATTTACTATTTACGTTTTATATCATAATGAACTTATATTAAAATTCATCATTTAATGAATATCAGTTCTATTGAGTGTTAAAAGGTACCCTGTTTATTATAGCAAAAAGGTACACTTTTTAGTTTATAAAGAGAATAAAGCTAACCTCTCTATATCCCAGTCCAACGGCTGCCATAGATCCACGAATGAATGGAGTCTGTATAGAGACAAGACCTCGGCTGTATGAACATAAAATAGTCTCTTCTATTGTGAAACATCCATCTGCATAGGCGCATCCAATTTCACCGAGGCTGTGGCCTAAAATGTGAAAAAAAAATGTAAACTATTTAATGTGCTCACGTGAATGTGAACAATTCTTTTTTCTCATAACCTTATCGAAGATCATGCGTATTTATATTAATATCAACTCCTTGACCTGGCCAAAATTTGTTTATGGTTTCGGGCTTCGAACCAATTCGTTTGGTCGTAACATACTGTGTAAGTATAAATTTACTTAACTCCAAGAGAGATCGTGGGTTGCGGATTCAACACATGCGTTCTCTATTGGACATTATAACAATTCTATTACTAGCGAAAAAGCGCATCTTTATAAGGGCTCGCAAGACTTTTTAACCCGGTATAAATATTTTTTAACACATCTATACATATATTTAAATTACTATGCTAATGTTCAAACCCAAATGTCGTATAGTTTTTCCGTAAAATGTACCACAAAAATGTACTGACAATGAGAAAATGTGGTGGTAACTAAAAACACATTTCATGTAGCAGTTAAAAGTGCTATATATTTTAAAACCACTTGGTACAACAGTACCAATAATTTATTACCAATAATATTATCTGGGTATATTTCCAGTGCTCGCAGTATGTCGGTAAGTCCGATTTGTATTGCAGTTATGCCAACAAATGAGTGCAGTATATTGTCGAACATATTTTTATCCTCCGATGTTATTATATCGATTATGTTTATACCTTTTGGTTCCAAAACTTGATGACATCTGTAATATTTTCGTATCAGTAAATATAAATAAGTAAAAGAACTTAAAAAGACTGCCAATCGAAGTGAACGGTTACGAGTAAATCCAATTCAAAATGACTCCTTATTTACTTAAAACTGACTTAAACTATATTAAAATCATCTTACACTCACTGCAAATGCTAATTCACCTCTCGAAGTTGTAGCAGCTACGACTTAACGTGGCTCCACTTTCCTGTGTTACTTATATACCTGATATATTACTGTTTTATAGCTAGCGTATTTCAATACGCGTCAATAATGTGTTACTAGAATATGTCAAGGAGTAGGTACACATATCTAGGAAAACGAGTCTCGTTTAATAAACTAAGACACCAAAATGAATTAATAAGACGAAAACAACATAGCCTGGAATAAATATTCGAGTTAAAAACAAATAAAAAAATCAAATACTTCAATGAAATTTAAAAAAAATATATTGGACACTTGCATCTTACCTTCTCCCACCTAGGCGTCCCAAACATGGACTTACAGTAATAAAATCAGCAACAAAAACTAACAACCCAAAGGGCCATGGAACGGAGCATTATGAATATGAAACTGAGACAAAGGAAGAGAAACACAGACAAGAAAAACAACAAAAATTATCGATGCAGTGGAACACGACAAAAGACTAAAGTGGAAATGGAATACGAATGAATGACGATACATGGGCCAAAAAGATAACGTTTTGAATGGGACCAATGGGCAAGAGAACCAGAGGCAGACCAACGATGAGATGGCTGGATGAAATTTTAAAAGCTGCTGGCAAAGTCTGGCAGGGTAAGGCGAGTATGTGGAGAAAAACGGAGGAGGCCTTTACTCCGTAGAGAGGTCCTTATTAGACAAAGACAAGAATGGAATATAAATAATATTATTATATTATTATTATTATTATAAATAAATAAAAATCTTTATTCGGTTTCTTGAATATTAAAAATATTATATAGTAAGAAAAATAATATAATTGAAATAAAAATTAATTTAAACTAAAATTGTATTATCAATGTTGTTCATGTAAAACTGTTAAATTTTCTATTTATTTTTATATATTTTTTTTGATAATATGTATTAATCTTAAATTATAAATTGTATTATAATAGGCTATTTGACAAGATTTTGAAAACCATCTTAAATTATACGTTAGTGTACAAGGAACTCACAAAAGTATCTTACTTTCAATTTTGATAAGTATTTGTTTTTAAAAACCACTTTAAAAATGCATAATTTAAATACCCCGCCAAAACACTAATTTTAGCGCGCACTAACACCGATGAGTGATGACGTAAATAGATAGTAAACAAACGACAAAACATTGGTTTGGTTTGCATCATAGCGTCGATCTTAGATTTGTAGAACTACAGTATATCACAGGTAATTATTCTAAAACAAATTTATATCAAAAAAAAATACAGCAAAACGACTAATATGACTGACAATCCACAATGTTTACTACCTTTTGACGTCATCACAAGTTCAACCAATCCGAAACGTTTCGTGTCACGTGACAAATCTAAAAATAAAAATATTTTATTTTTGTATTTTTTTAATAAATTAATTAATAATTTAAGGTGATGATACTGCAAAATGGTTTATAAATTTATAATATATAAGGATGATAAAAAATATTGCCTGCTTTTTTACACAGTCAAATAGCCTATTGTTGATGTAATTGCTTATTAAGGAAATAAAGGGCTTATTTATTAATATTATTTTTATTATTCAATACGCCAGCCTATATGCTGAAGTGATAAAATAACGATTACGTGATTTTCGTACCTCTCAATGGCAACAGCAAATATGGGTATACGCATCAGCTCTCGCCCCATGCCGGGCCACTGCGAGCCCATCCCGCTGTACACAAACCACAACGGACGCTTGCCTTGGTCAAAGTAATCGCTCACTTCACATAGGCACTCAGTTTCGTTGTTACTAGTATTTGTATCTAAAAAAATTATAGTGATGTAATTTAATTTAAAATCTTGTTATACAAATTTTCTTTTAATTTGATAAGTTAGTTCGTAAGAACAATGGCAGGAATGTATATGAGTTTTGTACCGCAAATGTAAGATCATGGTAGAGATTATTTTTATATTTATTTGGCTGGTATTATCATTTATACTAGTTAAATTAACAGATTTTTAGAATTTTACGTTCAACATTATTTCAGTTTATAATTTACAAAAAGGCCTATGTATATAGGATTAGTTTTTGGTCACCGGTCAAATTTCAAAATAAACTAAAAGTCTAAATGTAATATTTTATTAAATAAAAATCGATTTCAAATGGTCCTTAAAAATACATCGATCGTTGTTAGTGTGCGACACACATATATAAAGGTTAGGGACGCCGGCAGAGCGACACTTTTCGTACTATCTAATTATTTTTTATAAATTTTATTTCTTAAATCGAATGATTCTGAACCAAACCTGTAAATTTGGTCGGTGAATTAAAACTAAGCCTATATAATATGTAATCCCACCAAAAGCATTCTGTAAAAAACTAGCAGTCTCGATGGAGCTGCTTTTTTATCTCTAAAAAGTAATGAAATCTAGACAAAGTCGTGGCAAGTCTAAGGATCCTTACTGCGATTTCTTTATTATTATTGTTAAAGTTGTGTGACTTGGCCCTTGACTTGCACCCACTAACGTATAAAGAATGTTGAGTCTTAAGTCTCATCCAGTAAATGTTGAGACTCAATACACGAACAGTATATTAAAAAAAAAATTAAAAGATTAATATAACGAAAATTATCTCTTAAAGGTTACTACTCAACCAAATTTACCTTACATTGAAGAAAAAATGCTTGAGATTGAATTACTTTCACTCACAGACATTATAAATATTATTAGATATAATAAATAAATACTAGTGGACGCGCGAAGATCGAAATTCGATATAAGTGAAACTTTTTCTAATTAAAAACTAAATATCATAATATTATGATATGTTATGACATCGTAACTGAGGTAATTTATATAGAATTTTCAACATTTGCAAAAGACACAGAAACTTCATCAATACATGTGTATCTTATACAGGGTTAAATGTAATTAACGGAAGACTTCTTGCAGGCAGCATGTCTACATCAATACCAACAACATTTGTTCTACGACTTTTTACGAATCTAGATAAATAGCACAAAAAAAAATAAAAACAAAAAATTTTTGCATCCTTTGTTATTTATTACTCTGTATCTTATAAGAACGACGCGCGGGAGCCCCTATCTTGCCGCGCGTGTTTCCCGCGCTATTTTCTTAGCCGAACGCAGACTAAATGATATTTCAGAGGCAATATATTAATTTTGTATGGGAATATTAAAATTTTAAAAACTATTAATTTACAAAAGTCGTAGAATAAATGTTGTTGGTATTGATGTAGACATGCTGCCTGCAAGAAGTCTTGCGTTAATTACATTTAACCCTGTATACCTATCAATGTGTCATATGCATGGTAGTGTGTGTAAAGTTTTAATTATTAAATTAAAGTACTTTTCAAACATTATTATTAAAATATATTTGCGTTCTGCACTTCTCTTACAGATTAACTATACGTGTGCCAAATTTCATACTCCTCCGTCCGCGCAATTTTCGCAAAAATGTTCCTAAAGTTTTTCTTCACGTATTAATATATAGATAACTAGCAGTGCCCCGCGGTTTCACCCGCGTTTAATTTCTAAGAAATCCATATAAACTTTAACACCCTATTTCACCCCTTTGGGGTTGAATTTCTAAAAATCCATTCCTAGCGGATGCCTAAGTCGTAACATCTACCTGGATGCTAAATTTCAGCTTGATCCGTCCAGTGGTTTGGGCTGTGCGTTGATAGCTGGCTATGTCACGTTTGAGTTTTATATATACAGATTTGTTCCTCATAATCTAAACTACTCTAAAGTACTATTTTAATATTTTTATTACGACGTTCTTAAGCCTCGTTTTGTGATCTAGATGAATAAATGAAATGAAAATGAAAAGTTTAAAAGATTATAGTGTATTAATTAAATAATAATATTTACCAAGTATCACAAAGCCCCGCCCTAGATGACCTGTTATCCGCGTCTCGTGGATGTTATGCAGCAGAGCGTGCTCCTCGGGGTCTATGGGCCGTGACTTCAGATCTTGGATAATTTTTTTGACAGAAGTCTCTTGTCTCCCTGATAAAAGCACTAGGCGTGGAATACTCGCTTTGTATCGATTTACATTCTGGAAAAAAATTACAACGTATTTATTTACTACTAGCTGTACCGTACCCGCGTTGCCACGCCACCAATAGATACGTTAGCATGGACTATCATAGCAATATATAAAATTTATTGCAATGACTGTGACAGATGGCCATCTGTCGAAAATTGGTCGTACCAATATAGAAACCTTCTTTAGAAACCTTCTTAGGCGCATTCAGAACAACTTTACTAAAGATCATCACGTTCTCAAATGCATTATCCATGACGATTCTAGAAAGGACATA